>DF359006.1:45939-81382 GCA_000787875.1 Solanum virginianum | reverse complement strand
GATCTCAAGACCTTCATTCAAGCTTCAAGTTCTCATTCAAATCTACGTCAATGAAAGCCCCAATTTGAGGTATGTGAGTTCAACCATTGGGTCCTTCCACCCATGGTGCCCAACCTTCCCTTTTATGAAAATAGCATGTTTTCAAGTTGTATTACTTATGGGTATTACTTATTATGGATTATGATGATAAACTATATTGGGGTTTCATAAAATGATGATTGCGAACATATGTCTACCTATTGCAAGCTTATACTATGAGATGGTTTATCTATTATGGCTATGCATGTTTTAAGTTATGAAACTATAATCTATTATGAGGTTTGATGAGGGATTTCAAGCTATCTTGCATGGGATTTTTACTATGTGTTGGTGGGTTGATGTACATTGAGTTTTCTCACATGATTCCACTCTTGAATAGCATGATTTTGAACTAGCATTACGCACCCGCCAAGTGTTTAATAAAATGTCTTGACATGAATTCTTGAATTATTGATGATCTATTGCATGGTTTGCAAGCTAAGTGACTCTATAATGATTAGAGGATTGTCTGTATATATTGAATTCATCAAAAGTATCTATAGTGTTGCAAGTTGACCACACCTTGTTGTGGGTGGCATGCCCAACCACCTTGTTGAGGTGGTGTCAAGCCTCAACCACTATGATGGGTGGTGACATGCCTATCTACCTTGTTGAGGAGTATGTACCTTTACCATTATGATGGGGGTGATGGTATGCTTATCTATCTTATTAAGGGGTATGTACCTTGACCACTATGATGGGGGTGGTATGCCCATCTACCTTGTTGAGGGGTATGCACCTCAATCACCTTCCAAGGCGATGGCATGCATTGGAGTTCAAGTAAAGCTTACTTAGGCTATGTGGATATGTTCTCTTCCTACACATTTATTATGTTCTATATATGCACATGATTTACAAGCATGTTTTACTTCAAGCATTGATCATGCATGTCATGTTGATATTATACTCATCCATTTGTTATGATTATGCATTTTGACTCTGTTGGCTTATATCTTGTTGCATTGCATCCTACATACTTAGTACATTCAAACGAACTAACGCATACTCTATGCCTACATGATGTTACCATGTAGGAACTAGAGCTCCCCACGATCATCCTCTACGTGGCTAGTTTTGGCATCTTGAAGATAAACTTTTGGTGTGTCCTCAAGTTCGGAGACACTAGCTATGCTACTCTTGCTTTCGTTATCTCTTTATGTTGAGCATTTGATACTATGAGGGTGAGCTCAAAAAGTGTCTTGGCACCTGCCCAATCTATGTTTATAGGTGTTATTGGAACAATTGATGTATCTATGCTTTGAGCTTTGACTCTTTATGCTTTATAAATGTCAATACTTCCCCTTAGTTCCTTTTCCCCTTGTTTATATTCTTGTTGTTGTTTACTTTACTTCCGCGATCAAGGATGTGTAATTGATATACTAAGAGGCTTGTTTGGGTCCCTTCGGGTTCCCATTCGTCGTGTCACGTCTAGGTCCTAGGCTTGGGCCGTGACATTTATGATGAAATCCATGACAATTCATAACTCTTACTTTTACATGACCCCTTTATGATTTACATACTTAACCATGCTCATGTTCGATTATGATTTCAAATTACATCTCTCATTATAACATTTACTTGGCCAATTATATAACACAGTTTATGTTTGTTTTTGTTGCCCGCATAATTAGTACATTCATATTTACTAATGCATACTTTTGTCTATATTGATTTATAATATAGGGGGAATGTTCACCCTACATCTTACTCTAGTCGTTGTTAGCTTAAAGTTACTTTGAAGATTGATTGACTGGTGAGTCTTCTTGATCTAGGGAAAGCCTTTTATGGGTTCTTGATATCTTTAGTTTGTTCATTGTTAAGACTACCTCATTACTTTGTGTATAGGTGAGCTAGGAACTTGTTGTAAGCCCCCATCTACGTTAATTAGTAGAGGCATGTTGGATTTTGTATGAAGTCTATATCCTCTTCTTGACTATTGATGCTTCCTTCTTGCTGAAGTATTTTGAGAATTTCTTTATCTTCTTCTTATTGTAGATCTATTAATGCTTTACTTACCTTATGTACTCTTATAATATGCTAAGAGGTTTGGTTAGTGTCATGATCCAAACCTAAGGCCTAGGTGTGATACGGGGAATGAGAATTCGAAGGTCCTCAAACAAGCCTCTTGGATCATACATGCACTTCATAGGTTCAAATAATGAATAATAGACGAGTGACAATATGTATGGGGAATGAGACTAATGGAAAAATCATAGCTAAAAGTGGAAGCTCAACTTAATAGTTTAAGATATAATCAAAGTGAAGTAGTAAACCAAACACATCTTTAAACAAAAGACAATAAATAGAGCCAAAAATACAAGTCTGGATCTCTCAATACAGAATCATAGAAGAAAATAAATAATATGTCTAAAATATCAAAAGTAAAGCTAGAAGATAAGGGCTCTGTTCCCAGTCGATGAGAACTCACTAAAAGATCAAAGTATTCACGATCAATCTAGCCATGAGGAGGAAGATAAGGTAGATCACCAGTCCCTACATAATTATAAATACATAGGCAAAATGCAGTTAGTACTGTAAAATGTACTAAGTATGTAAGTATGCAATGCAACAAGTAAATATAATGACAAAGAATAAGTACCAGATATGCCCAATTTCGAAGCTTTAACAATATAATTAGTTTCAAAATAAAGCATAAAATAATATTATGGTAATGCATAGGAAGCACATAAGCAAATAGGTGTGGAAGAAGACTATAACCGACAAAACCATATGAGCTACAGTATGGAATACTGATGTTGTACTTTACACTAGCCAAAGAGTGCATGTACTTGCCAAGGTTAACTCTAGAAACAGAAATACTAGATGGATCCACTAGTCGGAAGGCCTAAAAAGGAATAATCAAAATATCCTATAATGGGTATGTAGTTATGAGATTAGAAGCTTTATATAATACCCTTTAGGTCGATCCCCACTCCTAACTCATTCGGTGCTAAGTCAAAATCATACAAAAATAGATAGTGCATAATCGAAGTAATCAAAAGTCAACTTAATTTGGAAGGTCTTAGCTTGTCAAAGCATATTCAACCTATACTTAAGAATAACTCCCTAACAAAGATTCGATATGATTTAGAGTGGGTCTGGACTCACCCAATATCAATTCAAACTTATAGTTCTTTTCCTCGTTCAAAATCAGATACTCAAGTTCATGCCATAATGATCAATATCCAAAATTCATAAATCAACTTAGTTCATATTGGTGTTTATCAAACAACTTTAAAATCATGTAATTGAATCATAAGCAAGCTTGAAGTAATCAATTAAGCAATATAGGATCAAAATCATATTAACCTATAAGAGAGTTCCAAGTTTGAAAGTGTAGATTAGGTTAAATCATGCAAATTCATTATGCTTGAATTAAATTATGTAAAATATTGATAAATATGTCTAAATAATCATAAAAATGCATGAATAATCATAATCTAAGCAAATATCAATTAATATGCAATTACCCATAAATCAATGATTGAAAATTTATATTTCAAAATTTAGTTTTCCAAGGGGATTTCTTGGTTGAAAGATAACTAAGAATCGAACCCACATACCTTAAGGTCTTGAAACTTGAGGAATCTCTTTGGAAGCTTGGTTTTGAATGGAGTGGTCTTGGAAACCATAGAAATTTGGATGAATATTAAGAGTGAAAACTTAGGAGATTTGAGAGGAGATTGGGGGTGTTTGAGAGAGGAATAGGGATAAAAATATGAGAATTAGGTTTAGAAAGATGTATTTGGTTAAATAGGTCGAAACCCCTTCTATGAAAAGTAAAAATATCAACTAAATGTCAAAAATGACATTTTAATATGCCCCAGTGGCAAAATCGACGATCCAGGGGTCCTATCACCGAATGAGACCTTCAGATCATCCTTTTTGATAGTTTTTGAGACTTTCCAAAGCAATTTGGTGACCAATTTGGCGGAGCGTCGAATGCATTTGGCGTTCAAACTGACCATCACCCATTTTGATAGCCAACTCAGCCTTGTTCTCTGATCACACACCTATCACAGTCATAACCTGATAGGGTCCTCATCCACCTTTGACCCATGGAATTTCGATAGATTCATCCATATGAAGTTACAGACTCTAGCGGCTAGGTAGGCACTTAGGGAGGTATGACTATCTCCCTGTTGGCTTGATTGGGCATTGTCTAGGCCAACACCATGAAGATGACTCTAAATTTCGCATAAGACACTTCTTCTTCCTGTTGGAGTGGAGGGACTTGTTGTTCTAAAGTGCCTCATTGGCGAGGAGCTCTTCGGGGTGGAATGATCTAGACAGAAACAAAAGCCTGTCATTAGTTAGCGGGAAAACCTTAGTCAACTCTAAGGCATGACATTGAATGAGAAAGAAGGGAAGACTTTCCTAAATTGTCTCATAGCCGCTCATTCAAGATAGTGGCATGCTTCACAACCTTGAATGAGACTTTTGATGATGTTCACGCTCTAATAAGAAAGCAGTTGCTGTCAGCAATTAACTTAACCGAAGGTTAGGGTTGAATCCACACGGAATATGGGGCTTGACTACAAGAATCCACTACTAATCATTTCAAGCATAAATAACTACAATCTCTAAATGGGGGGGAGGGGGTTGTGATTCAAAAACAAAGTAAAATAAACACTAAGCTATGATGCGAGGAAACAATCAATTTTAGGGACAACTTGGGAATTATGTTCACCATGGTTCGTTGACTTGATTACCCTAGGCAACATAACTATAATTGGAAATTCGCATGCAGGATGATAACTTAGGTTCTTCCAACCCTCTTGTGAAAGTGAAAGTTGAATTGCACCATGGTGCTTGGTCGGCCACCATGGCATGCCAACTAATCGTTACCAATTGTCCCAGTCAACCTCTCATTGGTCAAGTTTGGTTGATTAGACGAGAACACATCAATCAAATCTTATCATCTACTTCCCTTTTCCTATTCATCAGTACCTTGGTCGGGCTAGTGAAGTAGGCGGTATTTGGTGTTTGCCACCACCAAACGACAATCATAATGAAGGAAATAGACAATACATGCAAACCCTAATCGTACAAATACAATAAACCTAGGTTATTTTAACTCAACTACCCATGATTCCCACAATCCCAAGTTATGGGTGCTTAGCTGCTCATGGCTAAGGCAAAACAAGCAAAAATGCAAATAAATGATATAGTTGAGAGTCTTACAAAAAACAATGAAGATTGTATACACCACAAGTTGCAAACTCAAAAGCTTGATTGATCAACAATAAGTGCAAAGCAAGATTTACAATCCCTAAAATGGGTTTTCCAAGAGAAAATAATAAATTAATCTAAAACCCTAAAATATTCTTGAGAGAATATTCAAAGGCAAGTTCTATCTTCTAAAATCTGGAATCTCCAAATAAAAACCTAACTTAATGTATTTATAGTGTTTAAAAATAAACTCTAAAAATAACATAGAAAAGACAGCTAGCAGCTGGTACGTATTGCAGGTATAACTCGTAGGGTGACCTACAAGTTGTAATTGGGGTCTCGTATCAGGCTCTTGGCATCTTGGACTAAACTGGTACTACCCACAGGTACGAGTCATTGCTTGAGCTATGACTCATATGTTCCTCGCGTAGTCTTGGCCTTCAATTTTTGGTCCAAAACTTTGGCTCTCTGATTCTTGCTACGAGTCCACCTATATGAGTCTTAGTGAGACTTACGACTCATAGGATGACCTCGTAGGAGTGACCTCTACTTAATAGATTTTCTGAATTTTGGTCTCTGTTTCTTGCTATGACACAACCTATGACTCGTAGCTTGGTCTACGACTTGTAGGTGAGCTTGTATGTCCTATGATTCAGCAAAATCTGCATCTTTCCTTCAAAATCATGCCCACCTAACTTTTCTGCAAGAACAACATAAAAACACATAAAACCATAAAAAGTCGCATTAAGAACTCAAAAAATTTCTTGTTTTGGGCATCAAATGTGCTATATTTTGACAGCACATGAACACCCTTAACTTAGAATTGTTGTTTTTCCTCAAATGATGACTCAATCTAAGCAGACAATAGGGAAACACATAGTAGCTACACTAATAGCATGTACAACAACTCCTTTGATTTAGGTACCCAACTACCATTTTCAAATAAGGATTGGAAAGTTATTAAACAAAACCAGAACATAATGAGATACTTGGCAATCCAACTATAACAACGTAGGAGCTTCAAGCATCCACAATCGTTGGTATAGTCATATGCTACTCAAATAGTGCAAATCCCCTCACGGGAAAGAAGTCCCTCATACTCACTCAAAAAGCATTTTGAATTCAGGGACTAAGGAAGCATTCTCACTCTCACAATTGAAATTTATGCATACTGATTAACACCATAGGCTTGCCTCTATACGCATCTTCTAGCTTGGTGATAAAGTGGATTTAGATCACTTTAGGACTTATGGGTTTGTAACATAGGTTCAGGGGGCTTTGGTATGGCATTTAAGGCAAGTAGTGACTAAAAGCTATCCTTGAACCATGCTTACCAACACTTTTTGCTTTTATAACCCAACCTTTTTCAATAAATCCACCCTTATTGTCCTGTTTTGAACTTTTCTCGAGTGCTTTCTTTCTAATTTTAGATGTGCCTTATTTTTTAACTCAATTCTTGCTACTTTTTCTCAATTCAAGGCACTTTTCTTTTTCTTTTTCTATACTCGGCTCATGATTTTTCATTTCTTTCTTTATTTCCCAACTAACCATGTCATTGTCATTACTTTACCATAATAAGGGTCACCCTCAACTTAGGATTTTAGCCTGAGATGAGGTACACAATATCTATTCCTCAAACCAGGGCCACAACTTGTAGCCATCCTCAACTTAGGCTTTTAGCCTCAATTAAGGTTCACATGTCCAAGGATAGACTAGGGCCAATATCAAGGCATTTCATCAAACAAGGTTAAGCTAGCAAGGTATCAAGAAAGAATGAGTAAATGATAAGCTCAAAGATTTGGAACAAGGGATTCTCTCACTCATTTGGTGGTTCATTTTAGGCTAAATGTGGATTTACTCAAAGAACAAAGACCTAAGATCCTTTCCATATCAACCACATCACCAAACCAATCTTAGAGTACTAAGGCAAGTTTTGAGTTCATGCAAGATGCATGAATGCAGCAAAATAAGCTCACAACACACATGGCATTGCATCCACAATTAAGTATAGACTCACAGGTCATGCTTTCAGCCTCAGCTTACCTTTATAATATCAGAACAAATATTGCCAGATACTAAAAAATGTATGAACGCATCAACAACCATAATCTCAAAATTTTGAGGGTACTCATTTTTCACCAAAACTTTAAAACACATCTAAAGATTATGTATATGCCAACAGATAACACTACTATGAATTTATACATTATCTACACTACCTAAACATGCCGGTTCAATAGAAATTTAATCCTCCACAAGGAAAAAGAATCACGACAAGAAAACCTTGGGATCAAAAATAGGGAAAGTTATGGACTCGAGGTTACTCAAACTTCACCTTAATCCATAATTACCCATAACCCACCAAAATAGGATACTTTATCCTAAATGTAAAAACAAATAGAAAAAGGTGCAAGGGGCATATCCTGGGTTGCCTCCCAGGAAGTGCTTGATTTATTATCGTGGCATGACAGAAAGCTTTTACACTCATGCTTCATCAAGATCCCAGTCTTCTACTGTCTTGATTTCTTCCATGTCACCCATATTTGACCCTCTGACCATTGACTTTGAAAGTGTTTCCATCCCTGCTTTCTAACTCGATGGCTCCTTGACTAAAAATGAACACTACTTTGAAGGGCCTCATCCACTTAGATTTGAGTTTTCCAGGAAACCACATCAACCTAGAGTTGTAGAGCAATACCATGTCTCCAGAGGCAAATTGGCGATCTTTAATTCTGCGATCATGTTGAACTTTCAATTCATTGTTTGTATAATGCGAAGCTCTCATATGCATGTAGTCTAAATTCGTCAAGCTCATTCACTTGCATCAACCTAGAAGTTACAGCTTCATGCCAATCTAGATTTAGCTTCTTCAATCCCCATAATGCCTTGTGCTCAAGTTTAACCGGCAAGTGACAGGCCTTCCCAAACACCACTTGGTTAGGGAACATTCCGATAGGAGTTTTGAAAGCAGTCCGGTAGGCCCATAAAGCATCATCCAACTTCCTTGACCAATCTATGCGATTCACATTCACCGTTTTGGATAAGGTTTGCACTATTGCTCAATTTGATACTTCCACTAGCCCACTGGTTTGGGATGATACGGGGTTGCCACACGGTGCTTCACACCATATCTTTCAAGGAGATCTTTGAACAATCAATTGTAAAAATAGGAACCTCCATCACTGATAATTGCCCGAGGTGTACCGAACCTAGAGAAAATGCTTCTTCGGAGAAACCCAGTAGCATTCTTACCCTCATTGTTCAGTAGAGCCACGGCCTCCACCCACTTAGAGACATATCAACTGCAACCAGAATGTACTTGTTACCATGAGAGCTAACAAAAGGTCCCATAAAATCAATGCCCCAAGCATCGAATAGTTCTATGACCAAAAGAGGATTTAGAGGGAGTTCATGCTATCGTGAAACTCCGCCCTTTCTTTGGCATCTACATGCGTATTTCAGATGCGATGGTAATGCCTTTAACTCTAACTTCGCTAAGACTTCTACAGAAGGCTTAGTAGGTGGTGTTTCCCTGTTAGACTTTACATAATCATGGGCATCTTGATGTATAGATGGCCAATAGTAGCCACACTGCAACACTTTGTAAGCCGTTCAAGCCCCACAGTGATAGCCATCTACCAACGAAGAGTGGCATACTTGAAGAATGCTCATCATTTCCACTTCTGGAACACATCGATGAATGATCCCATCCATACAAATACAAAATAGATATGGCTCATCCCAAAAGAACTTCTTGACATCATGCATAAACTTGCAGTGTTGATGAGTGTTCAAATCAGGCGACACTATATCACTTACCAAGTAGTTATAGTCTGCAAACCAAGGTATAAGATCATGTGAGGCCGCCAAGACTCTTTCATCAGGAAATGAGTCATTTATGTCAAGACCGCTGTCAAACTTCACCATAATTTCATCTTCTAATCTAGAGAGATGATCAGCTACTTGATTTTCTAACCCCCTTCTATCAATTATATCAAAGTTAAACTCTTGCATGAGAAGTACCCATTTGATAAATCTTTGTTTTGCATCATTCTTGGCCATCAGATATTTGAGTGCTGCATGGTCTGTGTACACAATCACCTTGGCCCCCAACAAGTATGATCGAAATTTTTTAAAAGCAAAAACTAAGGCAAGCAATTCTTGTTCGGTCACTATATAGTTTTTCTGGGCCGCATTTAATGCTTTGCTGGCATAATAGATCGGATGTAGAATTCTCTCCCTTCATTTCCCTAACACTACACTTATTGCAACCCCACTTGCAACACACATTAGTTCGAATGGTTGTGACCAATCAGGAGTCACAATAATAGGTGTTGTGGTCAGCCTTCTTTTCAACTCTTCAAAAGGCGTGCATACATGCATCATTGAACACAAACTTGACATCTTTCTCCAATAACTTACACAAGGGTTGTGAGATCTTGGAAAAATCCTTTATGAATTGGTGGTAGAATTCGGTATGGCCTAGAAAGCTCCTAATACCTTTTATCAAAATTGGTGGTGGCAATTTCTCTATAACGTTGATTTTTGCTTTATCCACCTCGATTCCCTTACCTGAAATTATGTGACCAAGTACGAAGCCTTCTTTGACCATAAAATGACATTTCTCCTAATTTAGCACCAAGTGACTCTTAACGCACCTCTGCAACATATCACGCAAATGTAACAAGCATTCTTCAAAGGACTAGCTGACAATACTAAACTCATCCAGGAACACCTCAATAGTGCTCTTAACTATGTCTTAGAAGATCGATATCACACATCTTTGAAATATTGCTGGAGTATTACATAGTCCAAAAGGCATTCTCTTAAATGCAAAGGTACCATAAGGACATGCGAAAGCTATCTTCGGGTGCGATAATATTTGAATGTATCTAGAATATCCATCAAGGAAACAGTACCATCCCTTCTCTGTCAATTTGTCGAGCATCTGATCCATGAAGGGCATAGGAAAATGATCTTTCTCGGTAGATGCATTGAGCTTTCTATAATCCATGCATACTCTCCATCCAGTGACTAGTCTCATGGGGATCAACTCATTCTTCGCATTAGGCACCACTGTGATACCTCTCTTTTTTGGAACACAATGCACTGGACTTACCCACGGACGGTTTGCATTTGGGTAGATTACTCCTACATCTAACCACTTGATGATTTCTTTCCTCACTACCTCTTGGATTGGGGGGGTTCAACCTTCTTTGATGCTCAATACTCAGTTGATAATCCTTGACTAGTTTAATCTTGTGAGTGCATATCTTGGGGGGGGGGGTATGCCAATGATGTCTGCAATTGTCCACCCAATGGCCCTTTGAACTTTTTTGAGAACTGAGACAAGGGCCTCTGTTTAAGCCTCACTCAAATCTGTTACAATGATGAGAAGCAAGGTACTATTTTCTCCCCAGTATGCGTATTTCAGATGCAATGGTAATGCCTTTAACTCTAACTCTAGTAGGACTTTTGTAGAAGGGTTAGTAAGTGGTGTTTCCATGTTGCATATATCTAACTCCAACCTTGCTTGTTGTCGCGGCTTACATGACACCCCAAGAGCATTTACCTTTTCCTCATAATCAGGAATGCTATCATCATCGAAATTCATCAACATAACCACCAAAGAATCTACTCTAGGCCTTAATTCTATTAAGATCTCCACTTCACTGTCCTTACTCATTGAGATCATTGAAATGACCTAGAACTCAGAATTCTTTCCATCATTTGACCCACTTGGAACATAGATGCCTTTTCCCCAAGCCTGAAAGTGAATAGGCTCTTTTTCGTATCAACTAATGCTCAATTTGTGCTAAGAAAGGTCTTCCCAAGATGATAGGAACTGAAAAAGCAACCAAATAGTCAAGTATAACAAAATCTACAGGAAATATAAATTTGTCTACCTTTACCAGCACATCATACAGTATCCTTACAGGCTTCTTGATTGTTCTGTCTGCCATTAACAACCGCATCTTTGTAGGGACAAGGGTACCTAAATCGAGCTTTTTGAATATAGCTAGAGGCATTAAGTTAATGCTAGCCCCAAATCATATAGTGCTTTAGCAAACTCAAGTTCTCTTATAGTGCATGGTATGGTGAATGCACCCGGGTCTTCCCGCTTTTGCTCCAAAGACTTTGTAGTGATGACACTACAATGTTGAAGATCTTTAGAGAGGAATTGACTCAACTTTTTGCTTCTTCTTGACTAGATCTTTTATCTGTTTGGCATGCCCTGGCATCCTCTCAAGAGCTTTCATTATAGGGATATCTATTGGCAATTTCTTAAGCATCGCTTAGAACTGTTCAAACTTACCTTCCTCCTTCCTTTTCCCAAGCCTTTGAGGAAAAGAAGGAGGCAGCCTTGGAAAGGTTTTATATTTCTTGAGTTGCCCTCCACTGTTGTAAGTCTTGGTTTCCTCATCCACTTTCTTCCTATGGTTTCCATTTTTGACCATTGGCATAGAGGAATCTATAGTGGTTTTGCCACCTTGAGTCATAACTGCCATGGAATTCCCCTTTATTTTTCGAAATTTGAACCGTATTGCTTGGTAAGGTGCCATTTTGGCTTTGGTTCAACTATGAAGAAACTTGTCCGAATTGTTGTTCCAGTTGCTTAATCGCCACCGAATGAGACTATTTTTTGGTTAATACTTGAACTATCTGCTTTCATTCCATTTAAAGTCTCATCTTGGTGGTTAGCACTCTTCAACAACTTTTCGAACATCTCTTCGATCCTGGAGCTACTTGACCTAACATCACGGTTGTGAGGTGGCATATAAGGACCATTCCTGTAACCCTGTCTGCTTCCCCATTTGCTTCTAGCACACACACACTCTCTCATAGTATCTGCTCCGATTATCTCTATACACCCCATTATGGTTGAAGTTTTGACCTTGATTCCTAGACCCTTGCCTCCAATAGTCCGAATTGGACCCTTGGGCATTGTTCCGGAAACCCCTCGCTTGGTTGCTTACATAACATGCATCTTCATCAAAGAATGGATTGTCATAGATGGCAGCCTTCGGAGGTTGGTGGGTGAGTTCTTTGACACTTGCTTGGTTTTTCTTTAAAATCAAGTTCATACTTGCACGAAGCTGAGCAAGTTACTCCATGATCTCTTCGTTTACCTTTGCTTGCTCATTGTTGGTGTTGACCACACAAAAAGGTTTCATCGCACCTCGTTCTCTCGTTGACCCCATGCTCTATTTGTTTTGACCACTTGCTCCATCCTTGTGGCTATTAATGCAAAAGGTTGGGCAAAGAACATGCCTCCCATGATTGTGTCGGCGCAAGCTTGACTATTCTCATCAAGTGCCCGATAGAAAATATCAGACAAGGCATCATCAATAATTTTGTGATTAGGGACCATCCTCATGCATTTAGTAAACCTCTCCCATAGAGTGCTAATAGAGTCACCCGATAGTAGTTCAAAATTGTTGATTTGGTCCTTGAGCTTCAACATCTTAGATCGTGGAAAATATCTTTCAAGGAATACACTTTGAAGCTTAACCCAACTTATAATAGTACCTAGAGGAAGCTCGGACAACCATACAGCTTCATTGCCAGTCAATGATAGTGGAAACACTCTTCAATCAACAACATCAAGAGAAATGTTTTGTGTCCCTATGGCACTCTTGTAAACAAACACCACATTTTTGAGATGATGGTGGGGATCCTCTAAAGGTAGCCCTGTGAATAGTCCTCGATTTTGGAGCATTTGGAGCAATCTACTCGATACAGTGAACTTAGTTTCTGTCGATAAAAGAGACAATACTATGGCACTGGTAACATCCATAGCCATAGGCTTTAATCGATATTGATTCAATCTATAGGCATTTTCATTGAAGTCCCTAAGTTGTGGCTTGGTACCCCTTTGTTGTGGATTCTCCTCTCTTCCCATATCCTCATTCATATTCATATCCTACTCAACCTCGATATCTTCATTCACTTGAGCCATTCTTCTCGGTAGTTGAAGGATCTCCAAATTGAGTGGAGCTAAGGGATCGCCTTGGCTCCTTGTGTTGGGCATAAAACCTAGTACACCTTGCAAATAAAACCAAACAACAAAAACAAAAATAAAAGTAAAACACAAGAGATTCTAGAAATCAACACTAGAACTAAATAATAGTGAATTCAAGTCAAAACCTAGCCGTATTCCCTGGCAACGATGCCATAATTTTTGATAATGTTCACGCTCCAATAAGAAAGTGGTCGCTGTCAGTAATTAACCTAACCGAAAGTTAGGGCCGAATCCACAGGTAGTATGAGGCTTGATTACAAGAATCCACTACTAATCGTTTCAAGCATAAATAACTATAATCCCGAAATGGGGGAGTTGTGATTCAAAAACAAAGTAAAATAAACACTAAGCTATAATGCGAGGAAACAATCAATTTTAGGGACAACTTGGGAATTGTGTTCACCATGGTTCGTGGACTTGATTACCCTAGGTAACATAACTACAATTGGAAATTCACATGTAAGATAGTAACTTAGGTTCTTCCAGCCCTCTTGTGAAGGTGAAGGTCGAATTTCACCATAGCGCTTGGTCAGCCAGCATGGCATACCAACTAACCATTACCAATTGTCCTAATCAACCTCTCTTTGGTCAAGTTAAGTTGATTAGACGAGAACACATCAATCGAATTCTGTTATCTACTTCCCTTTTCCTATTTGTCACTACCTTGGTTGGGCTATTAATAGGAGGTGGCTTTGGTGTTGGCCACTACCAAACGACAATCATAATGAAGGAAAATAGACAATACATGCAAACCCCACCTAGGTTATTTCAACTCAACTACCCTTGATTCCCACAACCCCAAGTTGTGGGTGTTTAACTACTTATGGCTAAGGCCAAACAAGTAAAAATTCAAATAATTGACATAGTTGAGAGTTTTACCAAAAACAATGAAGATTCTAGACACCACAAGTTGCAAACCCAAAAGCTTGATTGATCAACAATGAGTGCAAAGCAAGATTTGCAATCCTCAAAATGGGTTTTTCAAGAGAAAATAATAACTATTCTAAAATTCTAAAATATTCTTGAGAGAATATTCAAAGGCAAGTTCTATCTTCTAAAATCTAGAATCTCCAAATAAAAACCTAACATAATGTATTTATAGTGTTTATAAATAATCCCTAAAAATAACATAGAAAAGATAGCTGACAGCTGGTACGCCTTGCAGGTATGACTTGTAGAGTGACCTACGTATGGTAGTTGGGGTCTCGTATCAAGCTCTTGGCATTTTGGACTAAACTGGTATGACCCACAGGTACGAGTCGTTGCTTGAGCTATGACTTGTATGTTCTTCTCGTAGGTATTAAATAGAAATATTAGGCATTTATAGACATTAAATAGAAATATATTGCAGAAAAATCATAAAGGAAATAGTCTATGGGCCATTTTATGCAACGAAACAACATTAAAAAGTAGAAAATTTATAGAAAATATTATTTGTCCATAAGTATACAACTAATACATACTAACGACATCAATATGGTTGGTTTCCATCAAATGAAAAGAACATCCATAATAGATAATATAGAATGTAAAAGCCTCAGAAGGGCCATAAATACATTGTCTAAAAACAAAAATATATAATGGAGTGAAAAATAGGTGGAGTCCCGAACTAAGGGCTCACCACAATAATAAGCTAGTCTCGAATGCTAACAACTAGTCATGAGTTGGTGGAGGGATACTGTCCCTACATGGTTAAATCATGCAGGCAAATATGCGTTAATACATGATGTACTGTCAAAATACAATGCTTTTGATGCTTAACATTTATAATTTTGTGTGTTCTCAATATGATATTAGTAGATTTGATGTGTTTTTATGTTTGTTTTGCAGGACTATAGGGTTGACACAATTTTTAGGCAAAGTGTGTGCAGAATTTACTGAAGTAGAGGTTCCACGAGAGCCTTTATGAGCCGTAGAGAATTCTACGAGTCGTAAAAAATGGTTTCATGTACAATTTCAGTGAAGGGTGATTTTCTGAAGTTAAGCCTACGAACATGTAGACAAGTTGTAGAAGTTTATACGAGCCATAGACTTGATGTACTATCGTGAAGATCAGAAAGTGGGGAGTTGCTGAAAAATTCATTAGAAGAAACCCCCTACAGGCCATAGAACTTTATAGAGGCCATAGATAGGTCTCATGGAAGTCAGCAGATTTGAAGAAGCAATCCACGAAAGCCCAACTACGGGCCATAAAATGTTATACGACCGTAACGCTGTCGTAGAGTCTGCCTACCCAGTTATCTTATTCCATTTTGATTTTTTATTTTAAACACTATAGGTTTTTTAGGTTATTTTCTAAAAGGAACAGTAGAGGGACATGATAGAACAATAGAGATTTTGAGAGAAACATTTGTAAAACTTTATTTCGTGTTTTACTTTCAATCTTGTGATTCATGGTGAAGAGTTTTGGATTCCTTGTACTTGATTCTCTTGTGTAAGTGCTCGATTATGTTATTCAAATGTCATGCCCCGGGAGGGTACCATTGGTGTGGCTGGCACTCAAAGACTATCGCTAGCCTCTGACCGAACCACTTGGCCTTATTGTCACATCGTACTCAACAACGGAAGAATCATTAATGAAAACTCACTCATAGTTTCAAAGGAATAAGTTTGAAATTTTACAATACTTTTTAACAAATCGCTTACTTAATGTCTATGAAGCCTCTACTCAATAATCTACATGGTGCTATGACAGGCCATATACACCTCAAGTCAATAACATACTTAATAAAAGTAAGAAGATAAAAAGGGATTCTTCGGAATATAAGGAGAGCTCACCAACTCTGAAGTGTACTCATCCGTATCTCAGCGGTGCGCGGGCTGATGTCCTCTATCACCTATATCTACATCATAAAATGATGCAGGCCCAAATGGATGTTAGTAAATGGAATATGCTGATAAGTCAACGACTCAAAAGTAAAGTTTTTAAATTACTTACCTCATCTCATCGACTTATGCTCAACTCACTATATGCAAGTTAAAAATGTTTCATGCATTTCAATATATATATATATTTATAATTAATATTGCTTGGGAGTTTTTCTTAACCGATATACCTCTCATCACCTATAATTAGGTGATGGACAACAAATATGGCATCGTTGCCTCACCTGTCCTTAACTTACCATGGAAAAGAACGCGTCAACTCTACCTCATGGATCCATAATGAGTGTCCACTTGTGGGACAAGAGCTGTCAGAATGAGCTGTATGACTATTCTATGCTAGCAGATAGTTCTGTGGGTTAAAGTAGAAGTATACTCGCTCTCCACTCAGTGCTCGATACTTCTCCCAACATTAAAACATACTAAACTCCTCATATAGCTCAATCCTTAATACTCAATCAATCAACTCAAAACCCAACCTCATTTGGTTATCTCAACTCATCTCAAGTACTCATTAAACCATTCAATTAATACAAGCAATCAACTCAACTCAACATTTATTTAATGCAAAATGTCAAACTCGACTCAACTCGAATGATCATTTAGATTCACTCAATTTAACTCATTTTGCCATGTAAGTGAGTTTTTCATGATAATATAAGTGCTTAGGTTCCACATACTTTCATGCTTAACAATACTCAAGTTTCTTCTTTCATTAGACTAATCTTAGCTTCAAACTCAACTCAATTTATGTGCAAAATATCATAAGATCATGCTCATGCTCATCAAGTATAATACTCTTAGTTCCAAGTCATATAAAGATTATGCAAGTTGTAAATCCTTCATGTATTAAGAAAATAACAACAAGAAGTCTATTTGAAAATAAAACTTATAAATCATCAACTCATTTCCAAATCCTAACTCAAGTAATTAAAGATACATGTGAGTAGTGTTTTCATTCAATCTTACGTATCCTATAACTCAAAAATATATAATATCTACATAATAAAGTGCTTAAAAGTTAGGTCATACATAGTAAATATCATATTATAAATGATATAAAAATAGGAGCTACTTACAAGAGTAGAATAGCCAGTAAATTCCAACTTGACCCGAAAATGACTAAGGTAGTACTAATTGGACTCGAAACTGATTTTTAACACTTAAAAGTGTATAAAATTAGTAGAAATGTGAGAGAAAATAGGAAGGAAATCATTTTTGAGGTGCTGAAAACGTTCAGATCAAAACAAACTCTTATGTCCAAAAAGTCGGTGGACGACCCTCCTTCACTGAAGGACAGTCGTCCTTCAGCCAAAAGTGAAATTTTGTAGTTTCATAGTCCAAAAGAGTCGATGGATGGCTGTCCTTCACTGAAAGGACGGTCGTCCTTCAGCCCAAAAGTGAAATTTGTAGTTTTGCTCGCTTCATTGTTTCGAACAACCTTTCCTTCTGTGACATCTTCAAATTATGATCTGAACTTCACAAAATAATTAATTTACATACTTCCCTTTCTTAATATCCTCCTTACACTATTCCAGCTTAAGTAGACGAAATTTTGGGGTTGTTACATCAAATTTATAAGTCTTGCATTTACATTGATCATGAGTAGAAAAATCCATAACTAAGATTGTGGGAGCCATGAAGAACAATTAAGGTAAAATAAGATAATTCGTAATTCTTGTGAAGTGTGCATGCATGTATGTAATGACCCTCTGGGTCATTTATATGGTTTTGATGTTATTATGTTGATTTGAGCATGTGTATAGTGACCTCGAGACTATTGGGTAGTTATTGGTCATCTTATTCAAGAGTTATGTGGGTTTTTGAGTTAATTGGAAAGTTATACCAGCAAAATAAGTTTTTGAGTAAAGTCCTAGAAACAACCTAGGAATGGAATTCTTTTGATTCCATTAGACCCGGAACGGTTGAATTAGTATAGGACCATGTCCGGTGCAATTATATCATGGATTACAAATTTGACCACTGGAACCGATTAATAGTTGACCCAATCAATAGCCTCAGAAACTGTGGTTTGGATGAGAATTTTGATAGCGTGGTTAGCTCTATAACGTCGATTTGGATCTAGCGTGACCTATCATTTGATACTAGGGACATCCAAATGTGATTTGACCCTCCCAGGGGTTTTCCTATCATGACCTAAGCCTAGGGCCTAGGCGTGACACGACAAATAGGAAATTGAAGGGACCCAAACATGTCTCTTAGCATATCAATCACACATCCTTGGTCACAGAAGCAAAGTAAACAACAACAAAGGATATAATAAAAAGGGAAGAGGGACTAAGGGAAGTCTTTGATAATCATTAAAGCATTTAAAAAGTCAAACTCAAGCATAAGTACATCATGATATCCAACAACACCTCTAACATAGAGCGAAGAGGGGCCAAGACACTTTTCGGGCTCACCCTCATAGTAACAAGAGTTCAACATAAAGAAATATCAAATAGCAAGAGTGGCATAGATAGTGTCCTCGGACTTAAGGACTTACCAAAGCTTATCTTCTGAAGTGTCGAACTAGCCATGTGGAGGATGATCAAAAGGTGCTCCGGTCCCTACATGGTAATATCATGTAGGCATAGAGTATGCTTTAGTGCATTTGAATGTACTAAGTATGTAGAATGCAATGCAACAAGATATAAGCCAATATAGTCAAAATGCAGAATAATAAGAAATAGATAAGTGTAATCTCAATATGACATGCATGATCAATGCTTGAAGTAAAACATGCTTGTAAATCATTCAACTTGTATAAGACTAATCCAAGTGTGGGAAGAGACCCTAACTAACAAAAGTAAGACCAAGCGAGCTACAACTTGGAATCTCAATAATTAAACCTCATCAATAAAGAGGCAGTCTACTTCCCAAGGTAGACCATGCTTCACCTTGCGGGAGCCCACCCCATTTCGGAGAAGTAACCACCTTTATGGGAACCCATCCCATTTCGGGGTAGATTTCATGATAAAGTGCACTAAATGGATCCACTAGTATAGCAAGGGTAATGTATAATCTTATGTTGGCACATAGTTTGAGGAAAAGAGTATGGAACCTTGAAGATAGTCCACACCGACATCCAATCTATCGGTGCTAAGTCTAATCCCAGGGAATACTTAAAGTAATCATAACTTTAATAACTTGTAAGAACCTTGACATTTTATCAAACACTTGGTGGGTTCATGATACTAGTTCAAAATCATCCAATTTGAGAGTGAAATAAGATGAGAAAACTTAATGCCAATCAACCCACCAACATGTGGTAAAACCCTCATGTAGGGTACCTCGAAATCCATCATCAAAACTCATGCATAGTTTCAATAGATATAAGCTAATCATAGTATAAGCTTAAAATAGATTCTCATGCATAATCAACAATACTTTGATAAAATAGTCTTGGAGAGGTTTTTGTAAGGGTTTTGAGTGATATAGAGTTGAAAAATGTGTAAGTATGGGTGATTTCATGCATAAGCGGGCATGGGGCTATGACCCCAATGCCTTTGGCCAACACAAAAAATTAAGGCAAAATTTGTTCTGGTCCATATCTAGTCCGCATCGCGACCTGGTCGCGAATGCATATTGGAATTTGAAAATTTGCAAAATTTATTTTTCGCTACGGGTCCTCTAAAATCTGAGTGATACTCATTTCCCACTCAATTTTCCCCTTGATCGAGAATATGAAATTGGATTTTTGATATCACACATGAATTTTGAGATATATGATAATTACGATTATGGGCATTTCCAAAGCACATTTTGGGGGAGTTTCAATTTCTCCCCCTTGGCAACATCCGTCCCCGAATGTCAAAGAAACATGCATAAGAGAAGTAATCATGAAGATTTCAGCCTAACATGAATGCAGCAAACGCATCTAAACATCATTTTCAAAAAGTCTCAACATGAATGTTAGAAATCGTCACAAACTTGTTACCATGAACATGAATGTATGCAAAATGATATGAAGGCTGAAAATTAAAACTTGAAATCATAGATAAGACTTAATTTGCTATCTTAAGCTTGAATCATGATATCCAACAACACCTCTAACATCTAATGCTCTGATACCAAGTTTGTAACGACCCAAACCTAGGGCCTAGACGTCTATCTTAAGCTTGAATAGAATGAAAGAGGTACATATATCGCTTCTTCATGTCCCCTCTGGCTCCCTAAGTGACACTTTCAACTTGTTAATTTCTCCAAAGAACCTTGATGGGAGCTACATCCTTGTCTCTCAACCTCTTCGCTGTGTATCCAAAATCTCCACCAGGACCCCCTCATAGGTCAAAGTATCTTCCACAACACCCACAACCTCTAAGGGCACTATAACACTTAGATCACCAACACATCTCCTTAACCTAGTCACATGGAAGACCAGATGAACCATATTCATATCCATAGGCAATCCAATTCATAGGCAACCTTACCAATCCTCCTCAAAATTCTATAAGGACCAACAAATCTTGGGCTCAATTTACCTTCCTTGCCAAATCGGGCTGCACCCTTCATGGGGAAACCTTCAAGTGACCCAATCACCCACCTTAAACTCAAGATCTCTTCTTCTCCCATTGTAATAAGACTTTTGACCACTTTGAGCCATCTTCAGTCTTTCTCCTTATCATTCTCACCTTCTCCAAAGCTTCCATAACCAAATCCAGTGCATTCAAAGCCATCTCACTCATCTCACCGAGGTAACTCCCCGTAATCTATCCATTCTCATGGAATCAGAATGAATAGAATAGGATGATTCATGAGCCTCTTTCAAAATTAACTCACTCAAGTCATCAGCATTAGGCACACATAATCTACCTTAGTACCTGAGTGTACCATCTTCCCCTTGGGAGAAAACCTCCACTTTACCATCTCTCGCAAGACCTTCAACTTTAGTAAGGTGGGGTCAAGATCTTGTTTTGCCTTTACCTCCTCAAGCAAGGAAGATTTAGAACCATCAACCACCACTACACCACCATTATCAACTTCATCCAACCTAACCCCCAATCTAGCCAACCGGTGAACCTCTCTAGCCACCTCCTTGCCACCATCATCAACATGAGCTAGACTATCCATGAACACTCTCTTAGAGCATCGACCACAACATTAGCTTTGCCGGGGTGATAATGCACACTCACATCATAATCTTTATGGAGCTCTAACCACCTTCTTTGTCTCAAGTTAAGATTTTTTGGGTGAACACATATTGAAGACTTTTGTGGTTAGTAAATAGATCAACATGAACCCCATACAAGTAGTGACGCCAAATTTTCAAAGAAAATACCATGAGCACCAATTCAAGATAATGGGTGGGATAATTCTTCTCATGCACCTTAAGTTGTCTAGAGGCATATGCTATCACCTTACCGTTTTGCATCAAAACACACTCCAAACCAACTCTTGAGGCATCAAATACACCATAAATCCTTCAACCCTTCCGGTAGAGACAAGATAGGAGCGAAGAAAAGCTTATCTTTCAAAGTTTGGAAACTCTTCTCACATTTATCAATCCACAAGAATTTTGCCTTCTTGTGTGTCAACTTAGTCATAGGAGAAGCAATAGAAGAGAAGTCATTAACAAACCTCCGGTGATAACCCACCAAACCCAAGAAACTCCTAATATCTAATAGAGTCAAAGGTCTAGGCCAATTTCTAATCACCTTCATCTTCTTAGGGACACCAAATTCCCAAGAAAAGTAACCTCTTTAAACCAATACTCATATTTTTCATATTTAGCATACAACCTCTCCTCCATCAAGATTTGTAACACCATCCTCAACTGATTCACATGCTTCTCCTCACTATGAGAATAAGTCAAGATATCATCAACAAAACCACCACAAATAAGTCAAGATAGGTTTTAAATACCCTATTCATGAGATCCATAAATATAGCATGTGTGTTAGTCAACCTAAAGAACATAACCACAAACTCAAAGTGCCCATACCTAGTTTGAAAAACCGTCTTGGGAATATCACACTGTCTCACTTTCACTAGGTGATACCCAGACCAAAGATCAATCTTAGAAAAGTGACTAGCCCATTGAAGTTGGCCAGGAAGGTCATCAATCCTTGGTAGAGGGTACTTGTTCTTTATGGTGATTCTATTAAGTTATCGATAATCAGTGTACATTCTAAGAGAACCATCCTTCTTCTTCACAAATAACACTGGTGCACCCCAAGGTGATTTACTAGGCCTTATGAAACCCTTTTCCAACAAATCCCTCAAGTGCTCCTTTAACTCCTTCAATTCCGTCGGGGCCATACCTTAAGGGGGAATAAAAATGGGTTATGTATTGGGAAGAAGGTCTATACCAAAATCTATTCCCTTTTCGGGAGAGACACCGGGAAAATCATCGGGAAAGACATTAAGAGACTCATTAACCACCAGAACTGACTTAGTATGAAGGACTTTGGACTCAACATCCCTAACTCTCAAAAGATGATAGAGACAACCCTTAGAAATCAACTTTTGGACTTTAAGACAAGAAATGAATCTACCCTTGACTACCACATCGTGACTTTCCCACTCAAGAACGGGCTCATTAGGGAATTGGAATTTAACCCTACGGGTTCTATAATCAATAGAAGCATAATATGCATGCAACTAATTCATCTAAAAAATAACATCAAAATCCACCATATCTAATTCGACAAAATCACAAGGCAACACTTTATGCAATATGAACACGGGAAAATTTCTATAGACTCTTCTAGCAACAACGGACTCACCAACGGGGTTAGACACTTCATAAGGTTCACACAACAATTCAGGACCAATATGAAGCTTTTTGGCAATAAAAGGAGTAATAAAAGAAAGATTGGCACCCAGGTCTATCAATGCACACACATCAAAATCAAAAACCATTTACATACCTATGAAGCACCATGCGAAGTCTAGTGACCCTTAGAGGGGTATGGTTGAGAATGTTGATTGTCATCCTCATAATTCGTAGTAACCTATGGATAATGTCTCAACTCATGATCCTTTGTGCCACACTCAAAACACCCACTCGAACTAGCCAAACAATCTCCCGGATGGTACTTTCCACACTTGTAGCATGGAGGAGAAGCTTGAACACCAACACCCTTGCCTTTTCTTTAAGCATATGGGCAATCATTAATCTTGTGGCCCATCTTGCCACACCGATTGCATACACCCGTGTTCCTCCATCATGTGCGAATGCAAATAAAAAAACGTCTCCTGGATAAGCTTCACGACCGGGCGGTCTTCGTAATAGAAGAGACATTTGGCGTAATCATGTGCCATTATGGTTTCTCCCACATTTTGGGCACCTAGGGCAAGTCATCCCACCATTGCCATCTTCAATTTGGACCCTTCTTCTCCCTTTCTTTGAGGCCATCGGGAAATTTCTCATCTTATACCCAACACCACCACACTTAAAAAAACCCTCAACTTCCGCCAAACAACTCCCTTGATGTGTCTTGCCACACCCTTGACAGTGGTAAAAGGGAACCTTTTCTTCTTGTACTTGGGAACCGGTAGACTAGTAAAAGATGACGCACCACCCACTCGGGCCCTCTTATCCCTTGAAGTCTTGGGAGCACCCACTTGTTGATTGACTTAAGCAATTACAACCTTGGCCAATAGCCATAGAGCATTATGAACCTTCATATTTGACATGTCATCATTGGGAAGTTGACCCTCAAGTGAGAGATGGTCACCATCTTGTCCACTATTCTGAATGACTTGAGACATATTATGAAACATATTAGTTCAAAATCAGTAATAAGCCTTAGAGAACTCAGCTCTACTACACGATATAGACTATGAAGAAGTAAAACATTTCTTAAAATATCTCATAGCCTCCCATTCATAGTTGTGACGTGCTACACAACCATGAATAAGACTCTATGTTGGATTTTGAGGACCATTAAAAAACTAGTTCTCTGATACCAAGTTAGTCACAATCCAAGCCCAGGGCCTAGATGTGACACGATGAATGGAAACCCGAAGGAACCAAAACAAGCCTCTTAACATATCAATCACATATCCTTGATCGCGAAAGCAAAGAAAACAATAACAAGGGATATAATAAAAAGGTAAGCGGGACTTAAGAAAGTCTTTGGTAATCATTAAAGTATTTAAAGAGTGAAACTCAAGCATTAGTACATCATGATATCCAACGGCACCTCTAATGTGGAGTGGAGCGGGGGCTAAGATATTTTTTGGGCTCACCCTCATAGTAACAAGTGTTCGATATGAAGAAGTCTCAAAATAACAAGAGTGGTATAGATAGTTTCCTTGGACTTGAGGACTCACCTACGCTTATCTTTCAAAGTATCGTACTAGCCACATTGGGGGATGGTTAAATGGTGGTCCGGTCCCTATATGGTAATATCATGTAGGTATAGAGTATGCATTAGTATGTTTGAATGTACTAATTATGTAGGATGCAATGCAATAAGACATAAGCCAATATAGTCAAACTGCATAATGATAAGGAATAGATAAGTGTAATCTTAATATGGCATGCATGATCAATGCTTGTAGTAAAACATGCTTGTAAATCATTTAACTTGTATAGAACATAATACATGTGTTGGACGAGACCCTAATTGACATGAGTAAGACAAAGTGAGCTACAACTTGGAATCCCGATGATTACCCCTTATCGGTAAAGTGGTGGTCTACTTGCCAAGGTAGACCATATTTCACCTTATGGGATTGCTTCCTATTTCGGAGAAGTTAACCCCTCTTACGGGAACCCATCTTATTTTGGGGTAGATTTCATGTTAAAGTGCACTAAATGGATCCACTAGTATAGCAAGGGTAAAGTATAATCCTATGTTGGCACATAGTTTGAGGAAAGGAGTATGGATCCTTGAAGATAGTCCCTGTCGATATTTAATCCATCGGTGCTAAGTCTAATCCCATCGAATACTTGAAGTAATTATAACTTTTATCATTTTTGAGTAACTTATAAGAAATATGACTTGAGTTGCTCTTAAACTTGCTTGACCTTTAATGTTGAGCCTAACTTGAAACATGAGAGTAGATCATAATCATATATGAACCTTTGCTTTAACATGAATGGCTCACAAGAGGTAAAAATCTTGAAATATGGCTTAACTTGATACTTGTAACATTATAGATACTTTTTATGAATTTAATACATACTTGAAGGTCCTTAGTCATCATATAGTCGCTTGACTTGTAAATTATGAAATAGATCCTCAATAACTTGAGAATTCTTTACTTGACATTTTATCAAATACTTGGTGGGTTTATGATTTTAGTTTAGAATCATGCAATTCGAGAGTGAAATAAGATTAGTAAACTTAATGCAAATCAATCCACCAACATCTAGTAAAACTCCTCATGTAGGGTACCTTGAAATCCATTATACAAATCTTATAATAGATCATAGTTTCATAGCTCAAAACATGTATAGTCTCAGTAGATATAATTAAGTCATGGTATAAGCTTGATATAGATAGTCATGCATAATTAATCAATACTTTGATAAAACCCTAATATAATTCCTGCTCATAATTCATAGTAAGAGATACCCATAGGAATACAACTTGAAAACATACAATTTCCATAAAAATAAGATTGGGCTCCATGTGTGAAAGGACTCAATGGATGAAACCCATATACCTCAAACTTGAGTTTTCTTGAGATGAGCTTGAAGAGTACTTAGAGCTTGAAGAGAATCCTTGAGTTCCAAAGTTAACTTGAAATCCTTGAAATTTGAATGAGATATATGGTTAACTCTTTGGGAGGTTTTTGTGAGCATTTTGAGTGATATAGAGTTGAAAAATGGCTAAGTATGGGTGTTTTCACGCATAAGTGGGCATAGGGCTATGAACCTAATTCCCTTGGTAGAAATAGAAAGCCCAAGGAAAAACTTACACTGTTCCGCATCCTTAGTGCGATGCAGACCCATCGCGCAAGCCACTTTTGTACTGCTTCGCGCCCCTGGTGCGTCGTAGCCTGGGTACGGATGCTCTTTAGGAATGGTAAATCAGCAAAAATTATTTTTCACTACGGGTTCTCTAAAATCCAGGTTATACCCTTTTCCCACTCAATTTTGCCCCCTAATCGAGAATATGAAGTCGAATTTTTGATATCACACATGAATTTTGAGATATATGAAAATTACAATTATGGATATTTTTGAAGCTCATTATAGAGCGTTTCAACAAGTTTGTTTCTTAATCATTTCACTTGCCAATCGAATATCTCAATAGAAACTTCTTCACGCGTCAAATTTTCCTTAATACCGACTACCTCTAAAGGCATAATGGAGCTCGGTTCACCTACACACTTCCTCAATATAAACACATAAAAGACCAAATGAACCATACTCATCTTCATAGCCAGCTCCAACTCATCTGAAATGTTACCAATTCATCTCAAGATCTTATAAGATCCTACATAACTAGGGCTCAATTTATCCTTCTTGCCTATCCGAAACATACTCTTCATGGTTGAGGCCTTTAAATACATCCAATTAACCACTTGGAACCCTAGATCTCTCCTCCTAATGTCTAAATAAGACTTTCTCCATCTTTGAGCCATCTTTAATCTCCCCTTTATCATCTGCACCTTCTCTAGGGCTTCCAGAACCAAAGTTGCACCTATCAAGGCCATCTCTCCCACTTTAAACTACCCAACCAGGGATCTACATCGCCTGTCATATAAGTCCTCAAATAGTATTATCCCAATGCTAGAGTGTAACTATTGTTGTAATCAAACTCTATGAGAGAAAGATGCTCATCCCAACTACCCTTGAATTTTAACACATAAGCCCTAAGTATACCCTCAAGGGTTAGAATGGTCCTTTTGACTTGACCATCAGTTTGTCGCTAAACGAGCTTCCTAAGCTTGACTCTAGTACTAAGGCCTCTTTGGAAAGATCTCCAACAGCGAGAGGTGAATTGGGCATCACGATACGAAATAATGGACAATGAAAGCCCATGCAATTTAACCAACATATGGATGTACAACTGGGCATAATCTTCGGCATAATATGTTATTTTTAATTGGTCGAAAAAGTGTTGATTTCATCATTCTATCAATAATAATCTAAATAACATCAAAATGCTTCTTAGTTCTAAGGAAAACAACCTTGAAAACCATATTGATCCATATTGATCTCTTTCCAATTCCAAGTAGGAATTTTTATGTCTTGGGCTAGGCTGCCGGACCTTTAATGTTTGACTCTGACTTGTTGGAAATTTTGGCATTCGATCACGAACCTTACAATGTCTCTTTTCATACCACCTCATCGATATACTTCTCTCAAATCCCTATATACCTTTGTAGAACTGAGGTGAATAGAATAGAATAAATTATGGGATTCCTTCAAAATCAAGCCCCTTAACCAATCAATATTTGGCACAGATAGCCTACCTTGGTGTATCCAGACACCATCTCCCCCTTGAGATAAAACCTCTACTTTGCCTCCTTTTACCAATGCCTTCAATTCCTCTAAAGCAAGGTCAAAGGTCTTGGTTGGATTGACCTCTTCAACCAAGGAAGATTTGGAACCATCTAGGACCATTATTGTCACGACCCAAATTTCAGGCGTGATGGCACTCACCTAACCCACCAAGGCTAGTCAGCCTAACACTTGCTAATTTAAACATAACAATGATTTCAGAAGATAAATAGACTAATATGATAGTTAATCATATAAATACCAAACTACAACTATCCAAAGGACTGGTGTCACATGTACAAGCCTCTAAATATAGAATTATCGAATAAAATACACGCCTTAGATGTCTAGTTCTCAAACAGAACATAACATAATAATAGATTCCTTGAAGGTCTGCTGAAGACATAAGTAGGCCAACCACATATCGCCAGATTACCAACCTGCACTCAGAAAAGTTCTAGCACAATATATATATCATATGTAGAGAATTACTAGAATATAGTCATAATCATCACTTAGCATCAGGCCTCTAAGGGTCAGAATCTCAAAACAATTCTACAATACAATAATTCATAACCTTCATGATTACACTATCCAAAATTCTTATAAAATGAATCCAGTGAGATGTAAATGATGCTATGCAATGTTAAATAATAGTGATGCATGGCTATCCTAGTGATATGTACCTGCTGTCTTGCAGTCTGGGACCTATAGGGGACTTTTAGTCCATGCATCTGTCGTGGTGTGCAACACGACCCTCGAATCATAGTATCTATTACCGGTAATGACCTCAGCATCACAATATCATCATAAATTCACTGGCAAAGACCTCAACATCATATCTCAACCGGTAAAGACCTCGGTCCCAATATTTTCATTTCTTTTCTTTTTCACTAGTCGGAACCATTTTCCTTCAACTTTGTATTTCTTTTCTTAGATAATCCAGTAAACACATAACAAATGCACAAACATGTTCACACAATAACTCACAATGATATAATCTTGATACAAACTCAACAATATATCTCAAAATATAATTTTCATTACTTAACGACACTTTTAAATTCGAATACCATAAATGTTGCAATATCCTCAATGTCAATACCGTCACAACCTTAACAACATTCACATCTAAAAATAGGTATCACTTCGATATCAATAATAAATAATAAATAATCACTATTTCACATAGAATAAATCTTCATCATTAATTCACAAGTCAAATATCACCATAGGATAATTACCTATTCAAATTATTTCAATCAAAGCCTACATAAATTCATCTCTACTCCAAAACACTCAATTGCATACACATTATAGCATATGAGGTTTAACATATTTAACAAAAGGTTAGAAATCCACTTGCCTTAGTCTAATCATGATCAATCAAACACTTGAGCCTTTCCCTTTTGAATAGAATTTATAGCACCACGATCTAGTCAAATAATAATCACAATAAGATTTTGAAACTAATAATACCCATATTAATATATATCTAGTTTAGACTCCAAAACTAACCAATTCTATCTAAACATGTGTGTTAAATAACCGGAATAGCCGTACAATCCTTCTTCTTTTCACTGTTATACATTGATGTACCATAATACCAGTTCTCCTCTTTCAGCCTTGATGGTTGTGGCTGTGGAAGAGAGAAGATGGAGCTCTTGCTGGATGGCGAAGAGGTCCTGCTAAAGAGCGACGTGCGCGGCCGCTAGGCAGTGGTTGTGCAGGACCAGGATTTCAATCTCACATTCCTGAGCTGCTTCTTGGTCATCGATTATGACTGACGGGTGAGTATGGGTTTGGGTTGGGATTGGGCTTCGGCTGGTAGGAAACGACAAGAATCATCCTGTAGTAGTGTTGTACAGGAGGCATAGTAGCATTTTTGTCTTGCCATAATTACTGTGCAGAAGGAAAAAGAAGAAACTGACCTCTCAAGAGAAATTTCTTTTTTTTTAATCTGTAGACTTCTTTTTCTTTAATCTTTTATTTACTTTGCTTCTCTTTTCTATTTATTATTATATACATTTTTTAATTATTATAACTAAAAACCCTACAAACCTATTTTAATAAATATACTATAAGTAGTATAAGATGTTACATAAATTATCACTTTTATCTACTAATTAACTCAATTATCTAAAATTACTTCTTAATTAACTAATAAAACTATTGAATAGTCCAAAACGCCCCTTCAAGATTCACGAGATAAATATTTTATAATATATGAAACTCTATATCTCAAAACGACTTAATGGGTCATTATAATTATACCTCCATCTTCAGCTTTATTCAACCAAACTCTCAATCTAGTATATTGATAACTTTTCTTTACTAACTCCTTCTTCCCATTATCAATGTGAGCTACACTCTCCATAGGCACCCTACTTTGGGCATCAGCCACAATTTTAGCTTTGCCTAGGTGGTAATGTATACTTATGTCATAATCCCTTAGAATCTCCAACCACCTCTTTTGCTTAGGTTCAAATTGCTTTGGCTAAACACATATTACAACATGCAATCTATGGTGACACACTATGCCTTATGAACTTAATATGAAGGAAGTCCCTTAATTGTTCCTTCAACTCTTTCAATTTTCACCAGGGCTACTTGATATGGAGATATAGATATGGATCAAGTATCGAGGAGGAGATTTTTACCAAAACCTATTTTTTTAGGAGGAATACAGGAAACTTATTAGGAAATACATCGGGGAAACTCACTGACCACTTGATCTGACTCAATAGAAGAAACTTTGGATTCCACATCCCTAACCTTTATAAGACAATACAAAAAACCATTAGAAATCAATTCCCAAGTCTTAAGACAAGTGATGAACCTACTATTAACCATCAAATGAAAGCTCTCCCACTTAAGGGCTGGGGTGGGTTCATTAGAAAACTAGAACTTAACCTTGCGAGTTCTGTAATTAATATAGACATTATATGCATATAACAAATGCATCCCAAGAATAATATCAAAATCTGCTAAGTCAAGTTCTACAAAATCACAAGGCAAGACTTTATGCAATATGGACAATGGATAACCCTTATAGACCCTTATATCAATAATAGACTTACTAATGGGAGTAGAAACAACAAATGGTTCACATAACATTTTAGGGATCATGTTAAACCTTCTAACAATGAGTGGGATAATAAAAGTTAAAGTTTCACCCAGATCTAATAAAGATACACATTACAATCATAAACGTTTAATATACCAATGAAAACATCGGGTGCCTCATCCACCCCTTTAAATAGTATAAAATTTGTTATGATGTGGAGCACCTCCTTGATGATCAATTTGTGCACTTTGACTGCCATAGGCACTATGTCTTTGAGGATGACCATCTCTACTATTGTTTGGAGCATTTGGTTAACAAAAAAAAACTTGTGGCCTAACTTACTATACCCAAAGCATGTTCCCGTATTTCTCAAGCATTTGCCACCATTATTCCTTCCACATTTTGGGCACCTAGGAGAACTTGATCCACCATTACCACCTTGAGCTGGGCACCCTATCAATCATAAATCTTTGATTTGGAATGTCTGATGACCCTTATCTTGAAATTTGTAGCATTATTGGAAACAACCACTTTCTCCACCTTAGCACCATGGAACCTACCTTCAAAACGAGACCTCTTGAACTTCCCCATTTTTCTCTTCCTAAGATTCTCTCTCTCAAGTTTTTATCATATGACATGAGCCATGATATGTCCATCTCCCTTGTAAGTATGGTGGTGTGACACTCTTTATTGACCAAATTGGATAATCTTAACACAAATTTGTCTATTCTTGCTTGGGGATCAGTAACCAAGTGAATAATATTCTTTGAAAGTTTGTTGAATTTGAGGGAATAGACCCTCACACTCAATGAACCTTGTTTAAGGTTCATAAATTTCATAGGTAAGAAGAGGTCAAAGAAGGAGACTTTGAATTGCCTCCCTTAGCTCCATAGGTAAGAAGAGGTCAAAGAAGGTGACTTTGAATTCTTCTCAAGGAATAGACTCATTATCCACCCTATCTATAATTCCCCTAATGTTTTTATGCCTAGAAAACTGAATGTTCAAGGTTTTGCTAAAGGTCTAATCAGCCTAGACAGTTTACAGACCATAGATGTATCCACAGGTCATAGGTACACTTGTGGAAAGTGCCAAGCGAAAATGAAAAATTGAGAATTTTTGAAAGTTGACTTATGTGATACCAAATGGACCATATAAGGAGCCATGACCCATCAACAAGTCTCATAGGTAGAGGTATTGAGAAATCTACATTTTATCTAAGTATGGAAACAACTTACAAAAGGATTATATGGGTCGTGCTGCATGTTCATGACTTAGAAGATGCAACTCTAGTAGCTCAAATTTTGTGACACCTATTTCCATAAGTTAAGGTATGGACCATAGGTGCATGCATGACCCTTAGAAGAGGGTTTTGTGAACGGCTTCAGCAATTTTAATAAAGGGTGTTTTTGATATTTCCAATTTGCCTAAGCTCTAAACTACAGTTTTGGGTACACTAACTGATTAAATTAACTTGATCTCTATAAAATCCTATTCCTAATTAATTCAAACCTTTTTATCCTTAAAATTTCCCTAAATCTCTCTGTAAGTCAAGGGTTTTATTGAAGATACAATTGAAGGTTTGATCAAAGATTTTCCATATTTTCTTTATTAATTCTAATGATTTTACTTGAGATATATGGGGCTTCATTTATGGATTAGATTCATCCATGAAGTCCAATCCAAAACTTTCTTATTAAAATTTTATAATGATTTCTTATGGGCTTTTAAGCTATGATTCCTAATGCATGGACTATGATTTCTATATGATCATTATGACTAATTATGCATGAATTAGGATGCAACACATGATTTATATAATTTTAAAGCAAAAGTATGTGATCTCAAAGTATATATGACAAGTGATTAATGACTTGATGTGGATTCCTTTGTCAATGATCTAATTTGATTTCAATTGCATATTTTCTCTATGAATTGTACCCATTTACATGGTTTTGACTTAAATATTCATGAGCCCATACATAGCCCTAGTCTTTATTGATAAAGCTAAGTGCATTTATGCTTATTATCTCAAGTATGAAAAACATGTTTTAAATATTGATGTTGATGATATTATGACGATGACGATATTATGATAAAGAGGATGAAGAAAACTCTAATGTTTATGAAGATATTAAGGAGAGAATATCTACCCACTCTATGATGAAAGCAAAGTATATGGACTATTCTTATGACATGATATTTTTGTGAAAGTTATGACCACTATTTATGAATTATGAAAGTATGAACTATGTTGAAAGCTATGTGTATGCATGATTATGTATGTCATAGGATATAGTTTAGCATCGAGTGGACTTATGTGAGGGGGACTATCTCTAATGGTCCTTATATAAATTCTTAAGTCCCATAACTATGTGCCAACATAGGAATGATGTTCATGTTTTATGCCTTAAAGGCATGCTATTTGATCTAATTAGCTTGAATGATGGAAACTCACCATGCTTGGATAGAGCCTAAATGATGGGATCAAATAGTGATTCTCACCATACTTGGATAGAGCTTATAGGGTAAGGGTCGAGTCTACTCTAGCAAAGTAGACTCCTCTTAGCTCGATGTAGAGTGAACATCAACATTCCATGTAATATTTTGCATGGTCTTATATGTCAGTTATGGTCTTATTTACACATATGTATGTTAAAGTTATGAATGAATTTGATGATGTGCCTTCTCATGATTTTAAACTTGCATGCTCATTTATATTGTGTCCTTATCCTATTGATAATGATTATGCATATTGATATTATTGTGATGTCCTTTGGTTTATGACATACCGACATACTTAATTCATTCCATGTGCTAATAGATACTTCTTTGTCTACATGATCTAACCATGTAGGAATGGACGACGAGGTGACTATTCTATTTCGTGGCTAGATTCAGATCTTGAGCTTAAAGACATATTGGTGAGTTTCCATTCTTCGAGAATAATCCCTGTGATGTTTTCATTTATGCCGAGACTTTATCATTTTCATTCTTTTGATGTATGTTTTTTGGGTAAGCTAGTGACCTATGTGCTAACTCCTACCAAGACTATGATATAAAAGGTATGATTTGGACCTTAATGGATTGATGTATATTCCCTAGAGAGAACTATGACTTTATTTTGGTAAACTTATGCTCGCTTATTCCTTTATTTATGCTTGTTTTATCTTATGAATGCTTATGATATGAATACGAGGCTTAGATGGGACAGCTTTAGATGTCATATTTGTTGTCTCATGCCTAGGCTCTAGGTTTGAGTTATTACAAAAGTGATATCAGAGCTCAAGGTTTAAAAGCATCCTATGGAGTCCAACGTGCTGTGTCATGCCGAGTCTTGTTCATTGATGTGGAACATGCCATGTCCATGAATAGGAGGCTATGAGACATTTTAGAAAAAAATGCTTCTTTTGTATTCTATGTCATACCTTCAAAGCTTCCTTATCCTAATGCTTGTCCCTTGGTGTTTTTCGAAATTGTTTCATGATGTGCTTTATTTCTAAAGGGACATGATGCTAATGCAAACTAAGCTCCTCTAGCTCCCCAAGTTCCTCAAGTCCTTTAAGCGGACCAAGTGTCCAATGATGAGTTTAGAGTCATAATCACTATGTTGGCTCAAGTTGTTACTTCTCAAAAGGCTCTTACTCTGGCTTCAAGGATAAAGGATTTTACTCATATGAATCTCCCAGAGTTTCATAGTTAAAAGGTGGATAAAAATCCACAAGAGTTCATTGATGGTGCACAAGGCAGTGGAGATTATAGGGGTGTCTTCCAAAGAAAAAGCCAAATTGGTAGCTTATCAACTTAAGGGAGTGACTCAAATTTGGTTAACTCAATAGAAGTTTGAGAGAGTTGATGATGGTGTTATTGACTAGGAGATGTTTAATGCCACTTTTCTTGATCATTTATTCCCACTTTAGCTAAGGGAATCTAAGTTAATGGAATTCATGATCTTAAATCAAGGTGGTATAAGTGTGAGAGAGTACACTGTCAAGTTCACCAAGTTGTCCAAATTTGCTTCTTCATTGGTGGCCAACTCTAGGACCTACATGAACAAATTTACTTTGGGTTATTCAACTTGGTAAAGATAGAATGCAAGGCTGCCATGCTCATTAAGGGAATGGATGTCTCTAGACTCATGACATATGCCGAACAAGTGGAGAGTGAGAAGTTGCAAAAGATGAAAACAAAAGAGTCCAAGAGAGCTCGTTATAATAATGGGTTCTCTTATAGTAAATCCAGTGGTGGCTGATTCTAACAAGGCCAAGGGTCTTCTAAAGGTGCTCCTTAAAAAGTTTGACAAAGAGAAAGGAGCCAATCCTAAGACTTAAGGTGATGTAGCGAAGGGTCATTCCATTCCTCCTAGATGCTCGAATTATGGGAAGAACCATGCTGGTGAATACTTGAGAGGTTTTGCTACATGCTTTGATTGTGGAAAGATGGGACATAAGATTGCCGAATGTCTTAATATTACTAATAAGGGTAAGGAAGGGTGTCCACAAGGCCGAGTAGCTTAAAGGGGAAAGTGCAACAAGGAGCCCAAGCTGATGGTGGTGGTCCCTGTGAAAATTGATTCTATGCTCTACATGCTAGATAAGAGGTTGATAATGCTCCAAATGTGGTTATGGTATGTAAAAAGTCTTTCACTGTGATTTATATGCATTGCTTGACCTTAGTGCCAATATGTTTTTTCTTACTCCTTATGTTGCTATAAAGTTTGATGTGTCTCTGAAAGTATTGTTAGAACCTTATTCGGTCTATATTCCTATTGGTGAGTCAATCCTAGCAAAGAAGGTCTATAGAAATTATTCTACAT
>DF359006.1:17905-45846 GCA_000787875.1 Solanum virginianum | reverse complement strand
ATCGATCTTACATAAAGTCTTCCCATGCGATTTCATTAAGCTTGATATGACCAATTTTGATATTATTCTTGGTATGGAATGGTTTCATGCATCCTATGCTTCTATTGATTATAGGACCTGCAAAGTCACATTCCAAGTCCCTAATGAGCTTATCCTTGAATGTAAGGGAACCAATTCTGTGTCTAAAGAAAAGTTTGTCTCTTATATGAAAGACATGAAAATGATTTCCAAAGGTTGTCTATATCATGTTGTCCGAGTCATGGATGTTGAGTTTCATCTCCCTACTCTTAATTCAGTACCCATAGTAAATGAGTTCTTCTATGTCTTTCCCAATGACTTACCCAGTATTCCTCCTATGAGGGAAATTGACTTTGGTATCAATCTCTTGCCCAACTCCCAACCTATTTCTATACCTCCATATCAAATGGCCTCGATGGAGTCAAAAGAATTGAAGGAACAATTGAAGGATTTTCTTGATAAAAGGGTTCATAAGGCCTAATGTGTTGCCATAGGATGCTCCCGTATTGTTTGTAAGAAAGAAGGATGGTTCACTTTGGATGTGTGTTGATTATAGGCAATATAAAGTAATAAAAAAATATGAGTACCCACTTCTAAGGATCGATGACCTATTTGACCAACTACAAGGTACAAGCTACTTTTTATGATTGATCTATGGTCTAGATGTAACTAATTGAAGGTGAAAGATAACATCCAAAAAATGACATTTATAACTCGGCATGATCATTTGAAATTTTTGGTTATGTCATTTGGGCTAACAAATGCTCCCGTCGCTTTTATGGATTTGATGAACAAGATTTTCAAATTGTACTTTGATATGTTTGTGGTGGTGTTCATAGATGATATATCGGTGCACTTATGAGACGTAGAGGAGTATGAAGACCATTTGAGGATTATGTTACAAACATTAAGGGATAAATAATGATTTACCAAGTTTAGCAAGTGTGAATTTTGGTTAACAAAGGTCATGTTTCTTGGTCACATTGTTTTGTATGATAGTATTAGAGTTGATCCAAAGAAAATGGAGGCGGTGAAGAATTGGCCTGGGCTATTATCTCCATCTGATATTAGAAGCTTTTTGGGTTCGACCAGATATTATAAAATATTTGATGAGGGATTTTCCTCCATTGCTTCTCCTTTGAGAAAGTTGACAAAAAAAAGGTTAAATTCTAATGGTCCAATGAATGTGAGAAGAGTTTTTAATTGTTGACGGATTGTCTAAGTACGACTCTCATTTTGATGTTGCCTGATCATCCAGATAGTTTTGTTGTGTATTGAGATACATCACATATAGGTTTGGGTTGTGTGTTGATGCAACATGGAGAGGTCATTGCCTATGCTTCGAGGCAATTGAAAGTGCATGAAATGAACTATTTGACACGTGATCTTGAGTTGTTGGCTATTATGTTTACACTAAAGATTTTATGACACTACCTCTATAGGGTACATGTTAATATATTCAATGATTAAAAAAGTTTGCAATATGTGTCAACCAAAGGGATTTGAATCTAAGACAAAGAAGGTGGCTGGAACTTTTGAAGAATTACAACACGATCACCCCGGTAAGGCTAATGTTGTGCATTAATGTTGTGGACAATGCATTGAGTATAATGTCTATGGGCAGCATGGCACAGGTTGAGAGTGGAAATAAAGAGTTGGTCAAAGAATTTCACCATTTGCTTTTTTGGGGTGTTGAATAGCTCAAGTGTTGGTAGTGTGTTAGTGCCTAATGGGGCAGAAACATCTTTATGGAAGAAGTATGGATCCTACCTTGGTTGAATAAAAAAAGTTGGTGGTTGATAAGAAGGTGGAGGTCTTTTCATAAAGGGGACATGAAGTATTGCGTATCAAGGGCGATTATATGTACCTAATGTGGATGGCTTAAGGGAGAAGATTCTTGATTAAGCTCATAATTCCAAGTATTCTATTCATTTGGGATCGACCACAATATATAGGGAATTGAGAGAAGAGTACTGGTGGAATAACATAAAGAAAGACATAGCAAGTTGTGTGATGGAATGTCTAAATTGTCAACAACTGAAGGTGGAACATCAAAGACCCAATGGTTTGGCTCAAGATATTGAGATAACAACTTAGAAATGGGAGATAGTGTAAATGGATTTCATCATGAGTTTGCCAAAGACTAGAAAGTAATTTGACTCAATATGTATGGGTATGAATAAAATGATGAAAATAGCGACCTTTTGCCAGTAAAGACTTCTTATGATGCCAAGGATTATGCTAAGGTTTGTATTCAAAAGTTGGTAAAGTTGCATGGGGTACCATTGTCCATTATATCAAATAGAGGTGCTCAATTTACTTCTACTTTCTTGAAGTAATTCCAAAAAGATCTTGGTACGAAGGTAAAGCTAAGTATCTTATTTCATCCTCAAATGGATGGATAAGCTGCAAGGACAATACAAAAACATTTGAGGGTATGCTGAGGGCTTGTATGCTTGATTTCAAAAGAAGTTGGGATAACTACTTACCTCTTATTGTATTTGCTTATAACAAAAGTTTTCATTCAAGTATTGGTATGGCTCTATTTGAGGCATTGTATGGTAGACGGTGTAGATCACCAATAAGATGGTTCGAAGTTTGAGAAATGTCCTTAATTGGACTAGATTTGGTGCTTGATGCCATGGAGAAGGTAAAATTCATAAGGGAAAGGTTGAAGGCTTCCCAAAGTCATCAAAAGTCATATGCCGATGTTAGGAGCACAAAATTAGAGTTTAATGAAGGTAATTGAGTGTATTTCAATGTTTTCACACTGAAAGGAGTACTGCATTTTGGTAAGAAGGAAAAATTGAGTCCTAGATATATGGGACCTTATAAGATAGTAAAGTTAATGGGGAAAGTAGCCTATGTATTAGATTTGTCTATGGAATTAGCTATGGTTCATTCGGTGTTTTATGTTTTCAGGCTAAGAAAATACTTGGGTGATCCTAATTCCATTGTTTAATTGAAAGATGTGTCTTTTGAGGAAGATTTGACTTACAAAGAAGTACCAGTTGAGATTTTGGACAGGCAAGTAAAGAAACTGAATAATAAAGAGGTGTCATTTATCAAAGTGTTAAAGAGAAATCAAGAAGTTGAAAGTGCTACTTAGGAGGCTGAGGCGGACATGATGAAATGTTGTCCTTACCTTTTTCCTTCTATTCAGGCCTAAGGTACTTAATATGACCTATTCCATTGAAATTCTTGCAAATGTATATGTCTTGTTAAGTTGCATGCATGCATGATCATGAAACTAGTTTTGAATGATATTTGATGCATAAGTTTGATGATTTTATGAAAATGATGATTAAGTTGCATTTTTGCATATATGCTGTCATGATGGTTGTGTTCCTACCCTATTCATATATGTTTCTCTCTCATTTGAGGATGAATGATTTCAAGGGGGAGACATTGTAATAACCCTCATGTTTTTGGACTTGGACAACAAAAAGTTCAGGGTTTTGCTGATGGTCTGATCCTATGAGCCATTTTAGGGCATGTAGAAGTATCCATGGGTTGTAGGTGAACTCATGGAAAGTTCTTAGTGAAAAATGGAAATTTTGAGAAATTTTGGAAGTTGACTTAAGTGATACCAGAGGACTGTATAAGGAACCACGACCCATCAATAGGTCTCATAGGTAGATGCCTTGGGGAGTCCAAAATTTATCTAAGTGTGGAAATAACTTACAAAAGGATTTATGGTACGTAAGTGGAATAACTAATCGTGCTGTATTTTTATGACTTAGAAGCTATAATTCTAGTAGCTCATCATTTGTGACACCTATTTCCATGAGCTAAGGTATGGACCATAGGTGCATCCATGACCCCTAGAAGGGGGTTTCATGGACGGCTCTAATACTGTTAATGAATGGTGTTTTTGGAATTTGCAATTTGCCTAAGCCCTACACTACATTGTTTTGGATACTCTAACTGACTTAACTAACCTGACCTCTATAAAATCCTATTCCTAATTCATTTAATGATTTTAATCCCTAAAAGTTTGCTCAAGGGTTCTCAGTATTTCTCTCTCTAAATCAAGGGTTCCATTGAAGCTAAAGCTTGAAGGTTTGATTAAGGATTTTCCAGATTTTCTTCTATAAATCTAAGGATTTTACTTGAGGTACGTAGGGCTTCATTCATGGATTAGATTCATCTATGAAGCCCAATCCAAAACCTTTTTTTAATCAAAATTTCATGATGATTTCTTATGGACTTTTAAGCTATGATTCCTAAAGAATGAATTATGACTTATATATGTTGATTATGATAAATTATGCATGAATTATGATGAAATACATGATGTGTATGATTTACAAGAAAAAGTATGTGATTTAAAAGTATGCATGATTAGGGTTTAATGACTTAATATGGATTCCTTTGTCAAATGATCTAATTTGATTTCAAATGCATGTTTTCTCTATGAATCCTACCCAATGGCATGGTGTTGGCTCAAATGTTCATGATTCCACTCTTATCTCTAGTCTCGTATGATAAAGCTATGGTTTTCTATGCCTATGATATCAAGTATGAAAAACATGTTTTAAATGATGATGATGATGATATTATAACGATGATAATGTTATGAAAGTGATGATGATGCTATGATAAAGAGGGTAATTAAAACCCTAATGTTTATAAAGATGTTAAGGTGAGAATGTCTCCCCACACTATGATGAAACCAAAGTAGATAGACTATTCTTATGACATAATGTTTTCATGAAAGTTATGACAACTATTTATGAGTTATGAAAGTATGATTTTAATGAAGTATGAACTATGTTGAAAGCTATGTATATGTATGATTATGTATTCCATCGAATATGACTTAGCACCAAGTGGGCTTGTGTAGTGGGAGGCTATCTCCAAGTGTCCTTATACAAATCCGCAAGTCCCATAACTATGTGCCACCATAGGAATGATGTTCATGTTTTATGCCTTAAAAGTTTGCTATTGGATCCAATTCTCTTGAATGACGGATACTTATGGTGCTAGGGTAGAGGCTAAAGGGTGGGGTCAAATAATGGTTATCACCATGCTAGGATAGAGCCAATAGGGTGAGGATCGAGTCTACCTGGGCAAAGTAGACTCCTCTTGGCTTGATGTAGAGTGAACACCAAGATTCTAGGTGATAGTCCGTATGGTCTTACATGTGGTCTTGTTCCTACTTATGTATGTTCGGGTTATGAATGGATTTGATGATGCTTCTTCTCATGTTTCATGACCCAAACCTAGGGGCTAGACATGACATGGCAAATAGGAAGTTGAAAGGATCCCAAACAAGCCTTTTAGCATATCAATCACACATCTTTGGTCGCGGAAGCAAAATAAACAACAACAAGAGATATAATAAAAAGGGAAGCGGGACTAAGGGAAGTATTTGATAATCATTAGAGCATAAAAGGGTCGAGCTCATAGCAAAAGTACATCATAATATCCAATAACACCTCTAACTTGGATTGGAGCGGGGGCCAAGACACTTTCTGGGCTCACCCTAACAATAACAAGTGTTCAACATAATGAAGTCTCAAAATAGCAAGAGTAATGTAGATAGTGTCCTCGGACTTGAGACCAATGCTTAACTCCAAAGTACTGAACTAGCTACATGGAGGATGATCAAAAGGAGCTCCGATCCCTAAATTATAATATTATGTAGGCATAATGTATGCTTTAGTACATTTGAATGTACTAAGTATACTAGATGCAATGCAACAAGAAATAAGCCAATATAACTAAGACACATAATCATAAACAATGAATATATAATCTCAATGTGGCGCGCATGATCAATGCTAATAATAAAACATGCTTGTAAATCATTCATCTTGTACTATATATATATAGATCATACATATGTAGGACGTATATATATAGATCATACATATGTAGGACGTGACCTCAACCGATATAGCCCAAGCAGCTATAACTTTGACTCCGAGGCCTGACATCCCCTCGGTTCAGGTTATCGGGCATGACACCCCGTAACTAAGCGTGGTCTACTTGCCAAGGCAAACCAAACATGATAACATGAACAAAATGGATCCACTAGTATAGCAAGGGTAATAATCATAATCCTATGGTGGCATATAGGTTAGAGACTAAAGACTTTATATAAGGACCCCTCAGTCGAGTCTACATCTTAAGCATCAATCGGTGTTAAGTCAAATCTCATGGAATACTTAAAATAATCATACTTTAATCATAATATGAATATCTTGTAAGAATATTACTTAAGTAGCTCATAATTATGCTTGACCTCTAGTAGTCAGCCTAACTTAAACATGAGAGTAAATCATAATCATACATGAACCCCTACTTTAACATGAATGGCTCACAAGAGGTAAAATTCTTGAAATAGGGATTAACTTGATACTTGTAAAACCATAGATACTCTTCATGAATTCAATATATACTTAAAAGCCCTTAATAATCTTGAAGTCACTTGACTAGTAAATCATGTAATAGATCATCGATAACTTGAGAATTCTTATCATGTCATTTTATCAAACACATGGTGAGTTCATGATAATTGCTCAAAATCATGCAATTCAAGAGTGAAATAAGATGAGTAAACTCAATGAAAATCAACCCACCAACATGTAGTAAAAGCCTCATGTAGGGTACCATGAAATCTGTTACAAAAGCTCATGATAATTCATAGTTTCATAGCTCAAAATATGCGTAGTTTCAATAGACATAATCAATTCATGGAGCAAACTTTAAATAGACATTCATGCATAGTCCATCAATACTTGGTAAAACCCCAACATGATTTATCCTCATAATTCATAACAAAAGATACCTATAGGTAATACAACTTGAAATCATGTAATTTTCATAAAAAGGAAAGGTTGGGCTCCATGGGTGAAAGGACCCATGGATGAAGACCCATATAACTTAAGCCTTGAATTCTTTGAGGTGAACTTGAAGTAGTCTTAGAGCTTAAAATGAATCCTTGAGTCTTAAAGTTGAGCTTGAATTCCTTAGATTTGAATAAAAGAATTGATCGAGTCTTAGAGGGGTTTGAAAGAGGGTTTTATGAGTTATAGAGTTGAAAAATAGCTAAGTACAAGTGATTTCACATTTTAGTGTGTATGGGGTTATGACCCCAATACCCTTGGGTGCATAAGAAAAACTAAGGAAAATAATGCACTGGTCTGCACCCCTAGCACAATGCGGACAAGACACAGACCACAAACAATACTAGTCCATGCCCCTGGTGTGCCGCAGCCAGGGTGTGGATAACTACTGTAATTAAAAAATTAGCGAAAATTATTTTTCGCTATGGGGCCTCTAAAATCTGAGTTTACCCATTTCCCACTCAATTTTTCCCCCTGATCAAGAATATTAAGTTGAACTTTTGAAATCATGCATGGATTTTGAGATACATGAAAATTACAATTATGTGAAAAGACCCCAAAAAGTACCAAAAAATGTGCCTCAGAAGTTCCCAGAATTATAATTTTCATATATCTAAATATTCGTGCATGATATCAAAAATTTGAATTCATATTCTTGATTAAAGGGTCAAATTATGTGGGAAATGGGTCTAACCCTAATTTTTAAGAAACCATATCAAAATTTGGAAATCACAAAATGCGATTTTCAGAAAGCAATCTGTGCCCCTGGCGCGACGCGCCATGGGTGTGCTACTGTGTATTTTTGTGCACTATTTTTCTACCTCGATCAATGAATTTTGGGTCTTTGGCCTAAATATTCCCATTTGTTAAAAGTTCCTATACCTAGCCATATTTCATTCTCATATCATTCAAGACATTCCCCAATACTCACTCAAATACTTAGACAAATATTTCACTCTAAATTTCAAGTCTAAAAACTCATCCAGATCTTAAGGTTCTCATTCAAGATTCAAGTCTCCATTTCCAACCTTTTTCAAAGATTCTCCAAAGTCAAGGTATGTGGGTTTATTTCTTGGGTTCCTTTCACCCATGATGCCCAAGATTTCTTTTACCTAAAATTTGCATGATTAAAGTTGATTTACTCATGGGTATTACTTATTATGAATTTCACTACACACTATGTTGGGGTTTCATGAAGTTGTGATTATTTTTACATGTTTTAAGCTATTATTCTATGATCTATTATGAGATTTGATAAAGGATTTTGATGTATATTGCTTGAGGGTGTTACCAAGCATCAATTGATGGTTTTACACTAAATTTTCTAGCATGATTCCACTCTTGAATTGCATGGTTTTACACTAGCACTACATACATGAGAAAATATTTGATAAAATATCTGGTTAATCTATTTTGAGGAATTAAAGGTCCAATGCATGTCGAATGGGTTGAATGACTTAATGATGATGAAAGGAACAAATATATATGATATTGTCCTATATAGTGTTAAAAAGTGACCATGCCTTACTCAGGCAGTTAAGAGCCTGGGTAACCATGTTGAGGGGTTTTACCTTGATATTAATCAAGGGGTTGTGCCTTGATAACTAGGTTGACGGGTTAGTACCTCAATCACTATGGGTAGTAGGGTGCGACCATCCACTAAATAATGAAAGGGTCTGTACCTTGGTAATAAGGTAGAAGGATCAGTTCCTCAATCACCATGGATGGTAGGGTGGATGATCCACCAACTAACCAAAGGGGTTTGTACCTTGGTAACTTGTGGGTTCTATAATGATGGTCTCTTCTAACATATGTATTATGTTTTATCTAAGTATGATTTACTTCAAGCATTTACCACGCATGCCATATTTTTATATGCTTTTCTGTTGCTTGACTGTGTATTTTGACTGAGTTGCCTATTTACTGTTCCATCGCATCCTACATACTTAGTAAATTCAAACGTACTAACACATACTCTATGCCTACATGATGTCACCATGTAGGAACCGGAGCCCCACTTGATCATCCTCCTCCACGTGGCTAGTACGATCTCTCTCAAGCTAATTGGTAAGTCCTATATTCCAGGGATAATGTTTATGTTCTTATGTTATGTATTATGACTCTCTTTCTTTATTGTATATTTTGATTATGAGGGTGAGCCCGGTTGCTTGTCTTAGCCCCCGCTAAGTTTTATGGTTACAGGTGTTGTTGTACATGTTATGTATAATGTCATAAGCATTGACTCTCTCTTAACTCTTGATGTTTATGATATGAAAGTTGTCCCTTAGCTCCATTTATCCCTATTTAAATAATCTTATTGTATTTTATTGCTTCTGCGACCAAGGATGTGTAAAGATATATTAAGAGGCTTTCTTGGGGTTTCTTCGGCTTCCCTATGAGTCATCTCATATCTAGGCCCTAACGTTGGGTCGTGACAAACTTGATATCAGAGCACTAGGGGTTTAATGGTCCTCGGCATCCAACATATCACGTTGATTAGAGTCTTATTCATGGTTGTGTTGTGCACCGCAATTATAAGTAAGAGGCTATGAGACGTTTTAGGAAATTTTTTCCTTCTTCTTACTCTATGTTGTTCTATAGAAGTTGAGGTATGATTTTCCTCCTAATGGTTGTTCCTTGCTATGCTAGATCATGCCTAACATAAGAGGAAGGAGAGCTCGCACTCCTGAGGAGCTACTGACTCATGGTGAGCTCCACGATGCTCTGACTTTGGTTGCACAAGTGGTGGCTAATCAAGCTAATCAAGGGGACCAAACCCCTCATGCTCCTACTTCAGCATCTTGGCTGAGAGACATCATGAGGATAAACCCACTGGAATTCTATTGGTCTAAGGTAGATGATGACCCTCAAGAGTTCATTGATGAGGTCTACAAGGTATTGGCTATCATGGGTGGTGAGAGACTTCATGAGGATGAATTCACTAGAATTCTATCGGTCTAAGGTACATGAGGACCTTCAAGAGTTTATTGATGAGGTCTACAAGGTATTTGGCTATCATGGGTGTTAGGTCGGAGGAGAAGCCAAAGTTGGCAGCTTACCAATTCAAAGGGTAGAACAAATATGGTACAACTAATGTTAGAAGGAGAAGGGAGTCAACAATATGGTGCTTTGGGAGGAGTTCAAGGCAATTTTTCTTAATTGGTTCTTTCCTCTTGAACTTAGAGAGGCCAAGATAGTTGGATTTATGAATTTGAGACAAGGGTCTATGAGTTTGAGGAAGTATTCCCTCAAGTTCAATCAACTCTCTAAATATTCTCCCCACTTTGTTGCCTATCTAAGGTGTAGAATGAACAAGTTTGTGATGGGTGTTTCCGATTTGGTGAGTGAGGAATATTGGTCTGCTATGTTGATTAGTTATATGGATTTGTCCCGTTTGATGACCTATGCCGAGGAAATAGAGGATGAGAAGTTGAGGAAGAGGAGGAGTAATGAGGCTAAGAGGGACTCGTTTTGTGGGTAGGTTCCAAAGTCGAAAGGGTGGCCGGTTCATCAAGGCCAAGGATCTTCTCATGCTTCTAATAGGGGATTTGCCAATGACTTCCCAAGGGCCCAAGGTGTTGGTGGTGTGCTCCCTAATAATATGTGTCCAAAATGTGTTAGGGGCCATGGGGTGCATCTTTGAGAGACACTAATGCATGTTATGGGTGTGGAGAAGTTGGTCAGAAAAAGATTGATTGTCCTCATAACTACAACAAGGGTAAGGAGGTCCATCCACAAGGTGCAAATGCAATTCCTTTGGGAAGAGGTGGTCAGCAAGGTGGTTCCCCAATGAACAATTAGTTTTATGCTTTACATAGGATGCAAGGGGTTAATGAGTTGCCCGGCAACTCATGTATACGCGCAACTTTCTTAAACTTTAGATACACACGACACCCTTTAACGCGAGATGCAAACACTTTTAAAATTGGCACTAATTTGAAAGTTGATAAAAATCTTTGATTTTCATGTGTATGCATTGATTGATCCAGGTGCCACTCTTTCTTTTGTTACCCCTTTTGTTGCAAAAAAGTTTTATGTTGAGCCCAAATTGTTGTGTGAGTCATATGAGGTGTCTACACCTATTGGTGCATCAATTGTTGCAAGGAAGGTCTATAGAAATTATCCCATTTGGATCTTACATAAAATATTGCCTTGTGATCTTGTTGAGTTGGATATGGTTGATTTTGATGGCATTCTTGGGATGGATTAGTTGCATGCATACTATGCCTCTATTGATTGTAGAACTCGTAGGGTCAAATTCCAATTCCCAAATGAACCCGTCCTTGAGTGGGTGAGTCATGACGTGGTGGTCAAGGGTAGCTTTATCTCTTGCATTAAAGCCTGTACGTTGATATCTAAGGGGTGTATTTATCATTTGTGAGAGTTAGGGATGTGGAATCCAAAGTCCTTCCCATAGAGTCGGTTTCGGTGGTAATGAGTTTCTAGATGTCTTTCGAAATGACCTTTTCGGTGTTCCTCCCTAAAGAAAAATAGATTTTGGTATAGAGATCCTCCCCAATACTCAACCCATTTCTAGTCCCCCTTACCGTATGGCCCCGACAGAGTTAAAGGAGTTGAAGGAGAAATTGAGGGACTTGTTAGAGAAGGGTTTTATTTGTCTTAGCCAATCACCTTGGGGTGCTCTGGTGTTATTTGTGAAAAAGAAGGATGGGCCTCTTAGAATGTGTATTGACTATCGGCAAGTTAATAGGGTCACCATAAAGAATAGGTACCTTATTCTAAGAATCGGTGATTTGTTTACCCAATTTCTAGGGACTAACGACTCCTCTAAGATTGATCTTCGGCCTGGGTATCATCAAGTGAAGGTAAGGGAGAGTGACATAGTTAGAGATAACCCAAGCCTGGGGCTTAGACGTTGTACGGTGCATAGGGAACTCGGAGGGACTCTAAGCAAGACTCTTAACATATCATTACACATTCTTTGTCGCGGAAGCAATAAAATACAATAATTGTATGTAAATAGGGATAAATGGGACTAAGGGACAACTTCATATCATAAACATCAACAGTCAACAGAGAGTCAAAGATCATAGCATCATACAAAACATCTCCAACAACACCTCTAAAACATAGATACTTAGTAGGGGCTAAGACATGCAACCGGGCTCACCCTCATAGTCAATATATATATATAAAAGAAAGATAGTCTTAGAACATATCATGAGATCATAAACATTGTTTTCGAAATGGAGGACTCACAGAAGACCTTGAGAGATATCATACTAGCCACATGGAAGAGGATGATCAAGTGGGGCTCCGATCCCTACATGGTAACATCATGTAGGCATAGAGTATGTGTTAGTATGTTTGGATGTACTTAGTATGTAGGATGCAATGCAACAAGAGATAGGCAACACAATTAAAATGCATAATGATAAGCAATAAAGAGCATAGTACCATTATGCATGATCAATGCTTAAGTAAAACATACTTACATATAACATGATACATGTGTAAGAAGAGGCCATCATTATAGAGCCCATAGTTTACCAAGGTATGAAACCCTTTGGTTGGTTGGTGGATCGTCGCACCCTACCATCCATGGTGATTAAGGTACTAACCGCCCAACCCAGTTAACATGGTACGAATCCCTTGATTGGTTGGTGGATCTTCGTGAGTACTCTTCTCATATATGTTTCTTTGAAATTCAGGGACGAATGTTCCCAAGGGGGAGATATTGAAATGACCCCAAAAAGTGCCCAAAAATGTGCCTCGAAAGTGCTCAGAATTGTAATTTCTATATATCTCAAAATTCATGCGTGATATCAAAAATCTGACTTCATATTCTTGATCAGAGGGTCAAATTGAGTGGGAAATGAGTCGAACCCCAATTTTTAAGCAACTGTATCAAAATTTGGAAATTGCAAAATGTGATTTCCTGAGATCAATCCGTGCCCCTGGTGCGATGCGCCAAGGTCATGCTACTATGTATGTTTGTGCACTATTTTTCTATCTCAGTCCAAGACTTTTGGTTCTTGGGCCTAAGTGTTGCCATGCATGAAAATACCTATACCTAGTCATATTTCCGCCTCATATCATTCAAGACATTCTTCAATACTCACTCAAACACTTAGACTTAATATTTTACTCCAAATTTCAAATCTCAAAACTCGTACAAATCTTAAGGTTCTCATTCAAGCTTTAAGTCTCCATTTCCAATCTTCTTCAAGGATTAATTGATGGTTTTACACTTAATTTTCTAGCATGATTCCACTTTTAAGTTGCATGGTTTTACACTAGCACTACATACCAGCCAAATTTTTAAAAAAATGTCCGGTTAATATATTTTGAGGAATTGAAGGTCCAATGCATGTCTTATGAGTTGAATGACTTTATGATGATGAAAGGAATATATGTATATGATATTCTCCTATAAAGTGTTAGAAAGTGACCATGCCTTACTCGGGGATTAAGAGCTGAGATAACCATGTCAAGGGGTTTGTAACTTGATACTAATCAAGAGGTTGTGCCTTGATAACCGGGTTGAGGGGTTAGTACCTCAATCACCAGGGGTGGTAGGGTGTGATTATCCACCAACCAATCAAGGGGTTTGTATCTTGGTAGCCGAGTTGAGAGGTTACTTTCTCAATCACCATAGGTGGTAGGGTGCGACGATCCACCAATCAAACAAAGGGATTTATACCTTAGTAACCTATGAGTTCTATAATGATGGTCTCTTTTTACACATGCATTGTGTTTTATGTAACCATGATTTACTTCAAGCATCTACCATGCATGCCGTATTGTTTAATACTCCTTTATTGCCTAATTATGTATCTTGACTAAGTTGCCTATCTATTGTTGTCTTGCATCCTATATACTTAGTCTATTCAAATATTCTAACACATACTCTATGCCTACATGATGTCACCATGTAGGAACTAGAGCCTCACTTGATCATGCTCCTCAACGTGGCTAGTACAATTTCTCTTAAGCTAGTTGGTGAGTCCTCCATTCCGGGAACAACGTTTATGTTCTTATATTATACAGTACGACTCTCTTTCTTTATTGTATATTTTCACTATGAGGGTGAGTTAGGTTGCTTGTCTTGGGCCCTGATAAGTTTATGGTTAGAGGTGTTATTGGACATGTTATGTATAATGCCATGAGCATTAACTCTCTCTTTATTCTTGATGTTTATGATATGAAAGTTGTCCCTTAGCCCCGTTTATCCCTATTTACATACTTTTATTGTATTTTATTGCTTCTGCGACTAAGGATGTGTAACAATATGTTAAGAGGCTTTCTTGGGATCCCTTTGGGTTCCCCATGCACTGTGTCACATCTAGGCCCTAGGCTTGGGTCGTGACATTATGGGCCATTTTGAAGCACATTTTGGGTCGTTTCAATATCTGCCCCTTGGGAACATTCATCCCCGAATATCAAAGAATCATGCATAAGAGAAGTAATCATGAAGATTTTAGCGAGACATGAATGCAATAAAATGTGTTTAAACATCATTTTTCAAAAATATCAATATGAATGTCAAAAATTATCGTAAACTTGTTACCATAAACATGAATGCATGCAAAATTACATGAGGGCTGAAACTTAAGACTTGAGGGCTGAAACTTAAGACTTGAAATCATGTAGGGGACTTAAATTATTACCTTTGGCTAGAGTAAAGTGGAAGAGATATAGATATCGCTTTTTTATGTTTGCCTCGACTTCCCATGTGGCACTTTCAACTTGTTGGTTCCTCCAAAGGACCTTGATGGAAGCTACATCTTTGTTTCTCAATCACTTCACTTGTCTATGCAAAATCTCCACCGAGACGTCCTCGTAAGTCAAATTATCTTCTACAGCACCCACAACCTCTAAGGGAACTATAGCACTTGGGTCACGCACAGACTTTCTCAACATGGACACATGGAAGACCGGATGAACCATATTTATCTCCAAAGCCAACTCCAACTCATATGTAACCTTACCCACTTTCCTCAAAAATCTATAAGGACCCAAAACCATGGGCTTAATTTCCCTTTCTTGCCAAACTAGACCACACCCTTCATGGGTGAGACCTTCAAGTAAACCCAATCACCAACCTTAAACTCAAGATCTCTTATCCTTAGAACGGAGTAGGACATTTGTCTACTTTGTTCTATTTTCAATCTCTCCCTTATCAACCTCACCTTCTCTAAGGCTTCCATAACCATATTCATACCTAGCAAGTCCATCTCCCCCACTTCAAACCACCCAACCGAGGATCTACAATGCCTACCATATAAAGCTTCAAAGGGAGCTATACCATGCTTGAGTGGTAGCTATTGTTGTAAGCAAACTCAATAAGTGGAAGATGTTCATCTCAATTACCCTTAAACTCCAAAATACAAGCTCTAAGCATATCCTTAAGAGTTTGGATCGTTCTTTCGGCTTGACCATTCATTTGAGGATGAAAAGTCGTGCTAAGATTAACCTTGGTACTACGACCTCTTTGGAAGGACCTCAAAAAGTAAGAAGTGAATTGAGCACCACGATTCGAAATGATAGACAACGGTACCCCATGCAATCTCACCAACTCATGTATATACAACTTGGAATAATCTTCGGTACCATAAATGGTTTTGACCAGTAAGAAGTGAGCTGACTTTGTCATTTTATGCACAACAACCCAAATAGAGTTGAAATGTTTCCTTTCTTTGTCATTCTATCCATAACAACCCAAATAGAGTCAAGGTGTCTTCTACTCTTAGGCAACCCAACCACAAAATCCATATTGATCTCTTCCCACTTCCAAGAAGGAATTTCTATGTCTTGGGCTAGGCCACCCGGCCTTTGATATTCGACTTTCACTTGTTGGCAATTGTGACATCTGGATATGAACTTGGCAATGTCCCTCTTTATACCACCCCACCAATACACCTCCCTCAAGTCTTTATACATCTTAGTAGAACTGGGGTGAATAGAATAGGATGACTTGTGGGCCTCCTTCAAGATCAATTCCCTTAAGTCATCAACATTAGGCATGCACAACCTACCTTGGTACCTAAGGGCACCATCTCCCCTTTGGGAGTAAACCTTAACCTTACAATCCTTCACCAATATCTTCAACTTAATCAAAGCAGGGTCAAGATCTTGCTTTGACTTTACTTTCTTAATCAAAGAAGATTTAGAACCAATAACTACCACACCACCATTTTCAACATCATCCAACCTAACCCCCAATCTAGTCAATCAGTGAACTTCTCTAGCCTCCTCTTTGCTACCATCATCAATATAAGCTATACTACCTATGGACACTCTACTTAGAGTATCGACCACAACATTAGCTTTGCCGGGATGATAATGTATACTCATATTATAATCCTTAAGGAGCTCTAACCACCTTCTTTGTCTCAAGTTAAGATCTATTTGGGTGAAAAACATATTGGAGACTCCAGTGGTCTGTAAACACATCAACCTGAACTTTATACAAATAATAATGCCAATTGTCAATGCAAACACCACAGCCGCCAATTCAAGATCATGGGTGGGATAATTCTTCTTATGCACCTTAAATTGTCTAGAGACATATGCATAACCTTGCCATTTTGCATCAAAACATACCCCAAAATAATTCTTTAGAATAAAAACCATTCATAAACCTCTGGTAGTAAACCGCCTGTCATGCCCCAGACCTAGGGCCTTGATGTGACCGGCGAATGGGGAACCCAAAGAAACCCTAAACAAGCCTCATTGCATATTACTACATATCTTTGATCGCAGAAGCAATTAAAATGACAATAAAAGATAAGCATAAACAATGGGATTTGGGATTAAGGGAGTGAGAGAGAAAGAGAGGGTAATACTTAAATATTATAGATGAGTCAAAGCTCAAGCATAATACACAACTAGTCCAACAACACCTCTAAACATAAATACTTAGTGAGGTCCAAGATAAGCAACTGGGCTCACCCTCATAGTCAAAGTACCAATAAAGAAGAGAGTATCAATACATAGCATAAGAAATATAGGCCAATGTCCCAGGAATGAAGGACTCACCAACTAGCATGAGAGACAATTGTACCAGCCATGTGGAAGAGGAGGATGGCCAATGAAGCTCTAGTTCCTATATGGTAACATCATGTAGACATAAAGTATCTATTAGTACATTTAAATGTACTAAGTATGTAGGATGCAATGCGACAAGAGATAGGCAACATAGTCAAAATGCATAATCATAAGCAATGAATAACATACTAACAATATGACATGTATAAATGATGCTCAAAGTAAAACATACTTATATAGGACATATTACGTAGATAAGAAGAGTCCATTATCATAGACCAAGAAATTAGTACTCAGAATCCAAGGCTTAACACCCCCTTGGTAGTGATCGAGGTATCAACCCCTCAACAAGGTTAATGGACTTAACACCCTCCATCAAAGTGATCAAGGTACCAACCCCTCAAAAGGTTAATGGAATTAACACCCTCCATCAAAGTGGTCAAGGTTCCAATCCCTCAACAAGGTTAATGGACTTAACACCTCCATTAAATGCACTTAACATCCTCCATCAAAGTGTTCATGGTACGAACCCCTCAATAAGGTTAATAGACTTAACACCTCCATTATAGTGGTAAAGGTACAACCCCCCAAAATGGTTGATAGACTTAACACCCTCTATCATAGTGGTCAAGGTACCAACCCCTTAACAAGGTTAATGGACTTAACACCCTCCATTATAGTGGTAAAGGTACGAACCCCTCAACAAGGTTAATGGACTTAACACCCTCCATTATAGTGGTCAAGGTACCAACCCCTCAACAAGGTTAATGGACTTAAAACCCTCTATCAAAGTGGTCAACGTATCAACCCCTCAACAAGGTTATGGTCAACATGTAACACTATAGAAGCTTATCATGAAAGTAATATATATACAACATACTTTCATCATCATAAAGTCATATATCTCAAATGCCAAGCATTAGGCCTTTAACAACTTAAGAATAATAATCCGGAGATTTTATCAAACACTTGGCGAGTGTGTAGTGTTAGTGTAAAATCAGGCAATTCAAGAGTGAAATCATGCTATAAAATTTAGTGTAAAACTATGAATAGATACTTGGTAACACCCTTAAGAAATATACATCAAAACCCTTCATCAATGTCTCACAATAGATCTTAGATTCATAGCTCAAAACACGCTAAAGCAGTCACAATTTCATAAACCCCAGAATAGTGTGCAGTGAAATTCATCATAAGTAAGACCCATGAATAAATCAACTTTAAATCATGCAATTTAGGGTAAAAGGAAGCTTGGGTATCATTGGTGAAAGGAACCTATGAAAGAAACTCACATACCTTAACTTTTGGAGAATGCTTGAAGAAGATTGGAGATGGAGACTTGAAGCTTAAGAGGAAATCCTCAGATACAGATGAGTCTGAGACTTGAATTTAGGAGATGAAATATTGTCTATGTGTTTGAGAGAGTATTTGGGAATGTGTTGGATGAAATGAGGGTGAAATGAGGCTAAGTATATGTATTTTTTATGTGTGGGAAGGCTTAGGCCTAAGACCCAAGAGCCTTGGACCAAAACAACAAAACTAGGCAAAAATAACAGTGGTCCACGACGAAGGCGTGTCGCGGTACCAACGTGGACCCACACTATTTTGTGCAAACTTGAGAAAATTAATTTTTGCTACGGTTGCTCCAAAATCAGGGTTAGAATCATTTCTCACTCAATATTTCCCCCTGAACAAGAAAATGAAGTCGGATTTTTGAAACCACACATGGATTTTGAGATATATGGTAATTACAATTTTGGGCATTTCCAAGGCACATTTTCGAGCACTTTTGAGGGTCAATTCATTGCCAAACCCAAGAAACTTCGAATATCCAACGGAGTCAAGGATCTAGGCCAATTACTAATCACCTTTGTCTTCTTAGGATCCACCTTAGTACCATCATACGACACCACATACCCTAGAAAAGTAACCTCTTTCAACCAAAATTCACATTTTTCATATTTAGCATACAACCTCTCCTCCCTCAAGATTTGCAACATCACCCTCAAGTGATTTACATGCTCTTCCTCACTCTGGGACTAAATCAATATATCATTAATAAAGACCACCATAAACATGTCAAGGTAGGGTTTAAAGATCTTATTCATGAGATCCATAAATATAGCCGATGCATTAGTCAACCCAAAGGACATTACACAAACTCAAAGTACCCATACCTAGTTTGAAAAGTCATCTTGGCTATATCATACTCCTCACTTTCACTTGGTAGAGGGTACTTGTTCTTTACAGTAACCCTATTAAGTTGCTGGTAATCAATGAACATTCTAAGAATACCATCGTTTTTCTTCACAAATAACACCGGTGCACCCCAAGATGACTTACTAGGCCTTATATAACCCTTCTTCAAAAAATCCCTCAATAGATCCTTTAACTCCTTCAATTCCGCTGATGCCATATGATAAGGGGGAATGAAAATGGGTTGAGTATCGGGAAGGAGGTCTATACCAAAGTCTATTTCCCTTTCGAGTGGAATATCGGGTAGCTCATCTGGAAAGACATCAAGAAACTCATTAACTGCCAGAATTGACTCAATAGGAAGGACTTTGGACTCAACATCCCTAACCCTCACAAGATGATAAAGGCAACCCTTAGAAATCAACTTTTGGGCTTTAACACAAGAAATAAATCTACTCTTGACCACCACATCATGACTTTCTCACTCAAGGACAGGCTCATTATGGAATTAGAATTTAATCCTATGAGTTTTACAATCAATAGAAGCATAATATACTTGCGACCAATCCATCCCAAGAATGATATCAAAAGGCACTATATCTAATTCAACAAAATGACAAGGCAAGACTATATACAATATGAACACGGATAATATCTATAGACATTTTTAGCAACAATGGACTCACCAATGGGGGTAGACACTTCATATGATTCACGCAACAATTCGAGACTCACATGAAGATTTTTGGTAACAAAAGAGTTACAAAAGAAAGAGTGGCACCCAGATCTATCAATGCATAAAAATCAAAATAAAAAACCTTTAACATACCTATGATGATATCGGGCACCTCTTCCACCCCTTGCCTTCCTTGAAAATTATTGAATCTATTTTGTCTTGGAGCACCCCCTTGTTTGCATCCCTTTGCCCTTGGACCCGTCAGTACCTTGGCCTTGTGGATGACCATATCTACCTTTGTTTTGAGCTTGAGGACAATCAATAACTTTGTAACCCACTTTACCACAACTAAACCAAGCATTGGAATTTCTAAAGCATGGGCCACTGTGGTTTCTACAACACCATTATCTTAGCTTTTCTTAACTCGATAGGAAAGAACCGATTGTGGAATGCAGCTTTGAACTCCTCCCAAAGAATAACATTATCATCTCTCCTCTCTAATTTCCATTGGGTAAACCAAATTTGGGCCACACATTTAAGTTGGTAGGCTGCTAACTCTTCCTTGTCCTCCAAATTAACCCTTATGATAGATAGAAATTTATACACCTCATCGATGAACTCTTGGAGATTCTTTTCGGGCTTGGATCCATGGAACTGCAGTGGGTTAATTCTTTTGAAATCCCTTATCCTAGAGGCCGGAGTGGGATTATGATAAGCTTGGGACCCTTAGTTTATTTGGTTGGTCATAGCATAGGCGAACATTATGATAACATCTTGGATCTTTTCTCGGGCTACCCCTCCATCTTGAGGAGCTTGAGGAACGAATGGGGTCAGTTGCTCCTCAAGAGTATGGGATCTCCTTAGTTTTCCATCTGGAATCAACATGATCTAGAAGGAAACAATATTATTCATTATGGGAAAAGCCTTATTGTTACACCTAAAGCATGATATATACCATGAAGAAGTGAAACATTTCCTAAAATGCATCATAGCTTCCCATTCATAGTTATGGCGAGCTTCACAACCATGAATAAGACTCTAATTAATGCAGTGTGTTGGATTTTTGAGGACCATTAACAACCTAGTGCTTTGATACCAAGTTTTTCATGACCCCAGCCTAAGGACTAGATGTGACACAGCGAATGGAAACCCAAAGGGACCTCAAACAAGCCTCTTACCATATCAATTGCATATCCTTGGTCGCAGAAGCAAAATGAACAACAACAAGGGATATAATAAAAAAGGAAATGGGACTAAGGGAAGTCTTTAATAATCATTAGAGCATAAATGAGTCAAGCTCATAATGTAAGTACATCATAATATCTGACAACACCTCTAACCTGGATTAGAGCGGGGGCCAAGACACTTTCCCGGCTCACCCTCATAATAATAAGTGTTCAATATAATAAAGTCTCAAAATAGAAAGAGTAATGTAGATAGTGTCATTGGACTTGAGAACTCACCAATGCTTATCTTTGAAGTACTAAACTAGCCACGTGGAGGATGATCAGAAAGAGCTCTGGTCCCTACATGGTAATGTCATGTAGGCATAGTATGCGTTAGTATGTTTACATGTACTAAGTATGCAGGACGCAATGCAACAAGATATAAGCCAATATAACCAAGATGTATAATCATAAACAATGGGCATGTAATCTCAAAATGGCATGTATGATCAATGCTCATAATAAAACATGCTTGTAAATCATTTATCTTGTACAATATATATATATATATATATATATATATATATATATATATATATATATATATATATATATATATATATATATATACATATATATATANATATATATATATATATATATATATATATATATATATATATATATATATATAAATACATAGATATATATATATACACATATATATATATATATATATATATATATGTAGAAAGTGACCTCAACTGACATAGACCAAGCAGCTACAACTTGGACTCCAAGGCCTGACATCCCCTAGGTTCAGGTGATCGGGCATGACACCCCCGGCTAAGTGTGGTCTACTTGCCAAGAAAAACCAAACATGATAACATGAAGTAGATGGATCCACTAGTATAACAAGGGTAATAATCGTAATCCTATAGTGGCACATAGTCTAGGGACTAAAGACTTTATATAAGGACCCCTTAAGTTGAGCCACCTTCTTAAGCCTCAATCGGTGCTAAGTCAAATCCCATGGAATACTTGAAATTAGCATACTTTAATCATAACATGAATAAGTTGTAATAATATGACTTGAGTATCTCATAAACATGTTTGGCCTCTAGTAGTCAGCCTACTTGAACATGAGAGTAGATCATAATCATACATGGACCCTTGCTTTAACATGAATGGTTCACAAGAGGTAAAGTTATTGAAATAGGGCTTAACTTGATACTTGTAAAATCATAGATACTTTTCATGAATTCAATACATACTTGAAAGCCCTTAATCATCATGATGTCACTTGACTGGTAAATCATGTAATAGATCATCGATAACTTGAGAATTCTTCTCATGTCATTTTATGAAACACATGGTGAGTCTTGTACAAAATCATGCAATTCAAGAGTGAAATAACATGAGCAAACTCAATGCAAATCAACCCACCAACATGTAGTAAAACGCTCATGTAGGGTACCTTGAAATCCATTTCAAAAGCACATGATAAGGGAAAAGGCATAAATTCCCCCCTGAAGTTGTCCAAAAAAGTCATTTACACATTTTAACTATTTAAGTGACCTATTACACACCTATACTACTCAAAAGTGAAGCTTTTTAACCCTTCTTACTCCAAACCCAGATATTATGGAGTGAGACACACTCGCCCTATTATGTTATTACTAAAACCGTTTCTTTTCATCCATATCCTTTTCATTTCACCCACATTATCTATTCTATTTCACCTAGTTCAACTTCTCCTAAGAACAAACAAACCCAATCCCCATATGATAATTCATAGTCTCATACCTCCAAACATGCGTAGTTTCAATAGACATAATCAATTCATGGAGAAAACTTGAAATAGACATTCATATATAGTCCATAAATACTTGGTAAAACCACAACATGATTTATGCTTATAATTAATAATTAAAGATAGCCATAGGTAATACAACTTGAAATCATGCAATTTTCATAAAAAGAAAAGGTTGGACTTCATGGGTGAAAGGAAACATGCATGAAGACCCATATACCTTAAAACTTAAATTCTTTGAGGTGAACTTGAAGTGGTCTTAGAGCTTGAAATGAATCCTTGAGTCCCAAAGTTGAGCTTAAATTCTTTAGATTTGAATAAGAGAATTTATAAAGTATTAGAAGGGTTCAAGAGAGGGTTTTGTGAGTTATAGAGTTGAAAAATGGCTAAGTATGGTGATTTAACATTTTAGTGGGCATGGGGCTATGACCCCAATGCCCTTGGGTGGATAAGAAAAACTAAGGAAAAAGTAGCACTGGTTCGTGCCCCTAGAGTAATGCAGACCAAATGCGAACCAAAAACAACACTAGTCCGCACCCTAGCGCGTCATGGCCAGGGCGCGAACAGCTACTGAAATTCAAAAATTAACAAAAATTATTTTTTGCTATGGATCCTCTAAAATCTATGTGACACCTCATAACTTTATGCTCTTATATACCTATGTTTCAAGCCTCATTTAACTAGTTTGGGGGTGTATTAGGTTCATGGGAGACTCCTAGTACATAAACTAGTTCAAGACTTGCCTAAAAGTTGAGTTTTGGGTGATGGTTCATGCAAGGGTCAACTTTAAACAAGTATAACTCTTGGAAAATTTGGAACTACATGGCTCATTACATGTCAAATGAAATCCCTTTGAGTTAGTTTCAAAATGCAGTTGGTTTCAGCTTATTCCGATGTCTGATGAAGGAGTTATGACCATTTTCATGAGACCCTCCCATACAGTGAAGCCCCACGGGCACCCATACGGGCAGTGTGGCCTTGTACGGGTCGTATGAAATTTTTGGGGATAGAAAATGGTATAGTGAGGCTAAGTATTGGTCCACAACTAGTGGCACAGGTCATGTGACTTACCGCTGGTCATGGAAGTATTTTAGGAGGCTTGGCTAGGCGTGGGTGGCATTAGAAGCTAAGGCATGGGCCATGACTGCCATGTACGACTCGTGTGAAGGGGTATGGGCTGTGGCACCTGGGAGTGTGGTGGATAGCAACATTTTAATCCAAGTAAGGTAGGACGGACCAATACATGTTCCATAGGACGCCACACGGCCCGTGAAGCAGTCAGTCAAAGTGACGAGACGTCAATTTTCACAAGTTTCCCAACTTCAATTTTTTTTCACTAAGGAATGGGCACTCAACATGACTAGTGGAGTGCCACATGGCCAGTGTATTCTCCAGTGAGATGACACTTTGCCAATTTTTCCATTCGTTCACTAATGGCATTTTTCATAAATTTTAATTATTCTATTGACCTTTTTAGACTTGCAATGCTATCTTAACCTTCCTAAAAGATCTAAACAATATTCCAAAGTATCAAAATCATTACTCTCATCTCAACTACACTCTCAACTCTCTCAAAATCCTCCATCAAGCCCCAATTCAATTTCAAGGAAACCCAAGAACAAGATTGGATTCAAAGATTATTTCCAAGCCTCTATTCTTCCCAATCTCAATTCAAAGCAACTCTAGACCTAAGGTATGTGGTGTTAAACCATTGGACCCTTAAACCCATTTGCCTAAACCCTCTTTTAATTAATATTACATGATTTAAATTTGATTTTATAAATGGGTTTGCTAGTATGAACATGTCTATGAACTATGTTAAAACTATGTAAAGTTGTGACTGTTTTGCCATGTTTTGAGCTATAAATCTTGGATTTTGATTTTATAAATGGGTTTGCTAGTATGAACATGTCTATGAACTATGTTAAAACTATGTAAAGTTGTTACTGTTTTGCCATGTTTTGGGCTATAAATTTTGTATCCATTATAAGATTTGATGAGGAGTTTTGATGTATATTTCTTAAAGGTGTTGCAAGGTATTGATTTATGGCTTTACAATAGATTTACTTGCATGATTGTATCTCTAAATTACATGGTCTTATACTACTATTTCACACCCACCAAGTGTTTGATAAAATGTTTGGTTATGGTTTCTTGAGGAATTGAAGGTCTAATACATGTCTTATGAGCTGAATAATGTTATGATGATTATACAATCATGAAATGATGATTGAAATGTAATGGTTTGATGAGCTAGTTCGATGAAATGCTTAATCCGAAAAGGGATGGGCTCCCATAAGGAAGGTCACTTAATCTGAAGAGGGACAGGCTCCTGTAAGGAAGGTCACTTTATTCGAACAGGGATGGGCTCTTATAAGGAAGGTCACTTAATCCAAAAAGGGATAGACTCCCATAAAGAAGTCCACTTAATTCGAGGAGAGACGGGCTCCCGTAAGGAGGGTCACTTAATCCAAAAAAGGATGGGATCCCGTAAGGAGGGCTACTTAATCTTAAAAGGGATGGGCTCCCATAAAGAAGGTCACTTAGTCTGAAAGAGGACGGGCTCGCATAAGGAAGGTGGCTCCAAAAGGTCTTATGTTTTATCGGTTGAGGCTTTTTTACACACTTATATTATGATCTAGTAAGATGAATGATTTGCAAAGCATGGCTTACTTAAGAGTAGGTTATACATGTGATATTTTCATTATGCTATCTATTGGTTATTATTATGCATTTTGATTATGATGCCTATCTTGTTTTGCATTGCGTCCCATATACTTTGTACATTCAAACATACTAACGCATACTCTATGCCTACATGATATCACCATGTAGGAACCGAAGCTCTATTTTGTCATTATCCTCCTCCACGTGGCTAGTGGTATCCATTTAAGCTAGTTGGTTAGTCGTTATGTATGAGGACAATCTCTGTGTTCTTAAGCTATGTATTAAATACTATCCTTCTTTTTGGTATACCTTTGCTATGAGGGTGAGCCAAGTTACTTCTCTTGGGCCTCGTTAAGTCCTATTTTAGAGCTATTGTTGGGAAAGTTATGTATGATGCTTAAGCTTTCACTGACTTATGATAGTCAGGCTATTTAAATATGAGTACCTCTCATAGTCCCAATTCCTCTTATTTATGCTTCTTACATTGTTTTGTATTACTTCCATGACCAAGGATAAGTAATGATATGCTATGAGGCTTGTTTGTGGTTCCTTTGAGTTCCCTATTCGCTGGTCACGTCTAGGCCCTAGGCTTGGGTCTTGACAAAGGTGGTATCAGAGCTCTAGGTTGATATATCCTTGGAGTCCAACACACTACATCAATTAGAGTCTTATTCATGGTTGTGTTGTGCACCAGAACTATGAGTAGGAGGCTATAAGACGTTTTAAGAAATATTTCCCTTCTTCATGTTCTAAGTCATGCCATAGAGTTAGGGTAAGTTTTTCCCCTAGCAATTGTTCTTTGCTATACTAGATCATGCCAAACACAAAGGGAAGATAGGCCCGCACTCTCGAGGAGAAACCTGAAAATAGGGAGCTTTGAGATGCTCTCGCCTTACTTGCACAAGTTGTGGCTAATTAAGCCAATCAGGGAACCCAAGCCCATCATGCTTCTATACCGGCTTCATGGGTGGGATACTTCATAAGAATGAATCCCCAAGAATTCAATGGGTTAAAGGTTGGTGAGGACTCTCAAGAGTTCATTGATGAAGTATACAAGATATTTGCTATTATGGGTGTGAGGCCGGAAGAAAATGCGGAGTTGGCGGCCTACCAACTCAAAAGAGTAGCACAGATATGGTATAGTCAATGGAAGGACGAGAAGGGAGTTATCTTTGTGGTGCTTTGGGAAGAGTTCAAAGTGGTTTTCCTTAATCGATTATTCCCTCTTGAGCTTAGAGAAGCTAAATTGGTGGAATTCCTGAATTTGAGACAAGGGTCATTGAGTGTGAGGGAATATACCCTCAAGTTCAACCAACTATCAAAGTTTGCTCCTTACTTGGTTGCCGACCTAAAACCTAGAATAAACTAGTTCGTGATGGGGGTATCTGACTTAGTGAGTGAAAAATGCCAATCCGCTATGTTGATTAGTGATATGTACTTATCCCACTTGATGACCTATGTCGAACAAATGGAAGAGGAGAAGTTGAGGAAGAGGAGGAGTAGAGAGGCCAAGAGGGCCCATATTAATGATAAGTTTCAGGGTTCTAAGGATGGTCGGTTCCATGAAGGCCAAGGATCTTCACATGCTCTTAACGAAGGATTTCTAATGATAACCCAAGATGCCAAGGTGGTAATAGTGGAGGGCCCAAGCCCAAGTGCCCTACGTATAGGAAAAACCATGGTGGTGTCACGCCCAAAGTCCCGTTAGAGTGAACTGGCACTCGTTGTTGATAAGGCTCAGGAGAACCAACCTGTATCTATATGCTTTCTATACATATTGTAAGGAATTTCTACATTCAACATGCCTTTAAGAAAGTAAATAGTAATAACAAGCCAAAAGGAAATGCATATGACTAGGCCGTTGGGGCCATGTTGTCTAAAGTATAAGACATAAACACACTTTAATTTACATAGTCTACAAAGCCTCTCGATGAGGAAAAGTATCTAATGGTCAAGACAGGCCCTACCTTGACTAACTGTACAACACAAAAATATAAGCTCGAAGATACGCAAAGTACCGAAGCAACCTGGAGCTTGGTAACCACAGCTTGGTTATGGTTTCTTGAGGAATTGAAAAAATATAAGCTCGAAGATACGCAAAGTACCGAAGCAACCTGGAGCTTGGTAACCACAGCTGGATATCCTGTACACCTACTGGGGAGATCTAGCACTTGTACCTGCATTTCATGCGTAGGCAACTTGGCCTTCACACTTGGGCCTAAATTGGTCTCAATGTTGATGGGCTTTGGTTGCCCATTTTCTTGATTCTTCTTCATTAGTTTGGGCCCAATTCACCAAGTGAGTCTTGTTATACTTGGGCCCTTTTATTATTCATCTTGGCCTATATGTATGTTCCATTTATAATTCTAAAACATAGGCTAAAGTTACACCATTAACACCAACTTTATTCATAATCAAACTTGGACAAATTCGACATCGGGTCTCATCTCTGTCTAGCTAGCAAGTTTAAGCTAAGCAAGTAGGTGACCCACCTGCTAGCTTCCTAAGTCCTACAAGTACCTCAATTCTCTCTCTTTGTT
>DF359007.1:71569-83787 GCA_000787875.1 Solanum virginianum | reverse complement strand
CGTACAAGAGCCTTATAGTTGTGAGGTACCTGGGAGATGACATTCTGATCAGTTCATGAGCACCCTCTCCATATGATGGCTAATGCTCCCTATGTCTTCGTATGGCCGCCAACAAGATCGACTCTTGCACCACCTCCTCTAGTAACGGCTCCTCCTCTGGGGCTGCTGGGTCATCATGTCTGGGCCTCTTCTAGCTCAATTCCAGATCATCTGTCTCTAGAGACCTTTTCCAATAATAATACGGGCGGTCAGCTAGCCAGTCAAACACCTCGTCACCCACCGTTCTACCTTTGGGACTGCAACTAGGCTACTAAAATCTCCAATAGGTCGGCCTTAGACTTTGCCAATTCTTGTGTCAGTGCACTTGTATTAGCAGGCCGAGCACCCTCAAGCCTCTGCTTTGCTCTTGCTTCAAAAGCATCGACTTGGGCATCCACTGCTCTAACTCTCTCATCTACCAATACACGAGTGAATGCCTTCATCCTCTTATCTGAGTCTCGTACGGTCTGGCTGACCTAAGGTTTGATCTGTGTTGCTAAAGCCTATAGTATGGACTCCATCGTAGCTACCCTGCATAATAGTGCCTGAAAAGTAATAGCAAAGATAATAAAATCAACTTGTAATATAGATGTTGCTGGTGTTGGAGTACTGGAGGATGGTGTAGACTCAATCTCAATAGTTGGTAAAGGCTCGACAGTAGCTAGAGTAGTACTGGTGGTAGCTGGAGTCGAACCTTGAGTCTGAGGCTCAACTAGGAATGGATCTGGGATAGGAGAAGAAACTACTCTCTGTTAGGCCAATGGGTTCTCAGCAGCCTTTATCAGGCTGGGATCCATAGTGTGGAGGGCCTCTATGTATGGATCCAAGTGCAGGGAAACATGCACCCTTTCCTCATTACACAGTCGATGTATCAGGATAGGAAAAGGTAATGAGGTCTGAGTACCAATCGTTAGCTCGTGGATCTGCTCAGGCATGACTCGTGCCCAATTAAAGGTGGATATTCCCATAAAGGTGGGAATACTAGCTAATAGTATAGCCCTCTCCAGGGTTCAGTTAACTAGAATACTAGCTAATAGTATAGCCCTCTCCAGGGTGATCACATTATCCATAAAGGTGGGTCTGATGCGCCAACGGATAATAGACCACTAAAACTTAGCTCGAAATAAGAGCTAGGATTTCACAATTTGAGTGGCATGGTTAGTGACCTACATATGTTCAACACCCTCCTCACATATCTGGCTAGCTATCCACTTGAGCAACTCTATCTTCATATCCACATTCTTCTCGCTCACTACTTTCCTTATTTTAGCAATCTTAGCATCATACTTTGCGGTGGAATGAAGTATTATGTAGTTTGGCCCTAACTGAACCCTCTTGATGGTCTCCTCTGAAATGTCAACAACTTTATCCCGCACTAGATCTTCTCACAACCTTGGCTGCTCTATGGGCTTCTTCCCTCGAGGAAGATCTTGGAGAATAGTGGCATAATAGGCAATATATAATTCTCGGACTAGATATAGGGCGTACTTGCCCAGATTTTATGACAGTCATAGAAGCCTGTGATAGTTGATCTCTATCTCCAAGTTAGGTACTCTACTCAATTCAGAATCATTGAGTCTCAATTTCTCAAGAAATTGTTGAACCGACCTTCCTGGATCCTTTGGCTCCAACCCTTTTTCATGTATCTCCTGCATGCCTGGAATATACCATCAAGTATTTCTTGGGTCCGTGGAAGTGACAGTAGCAATTGAATTTGCCATAAGTTGAGAGCTAGTCTTCTCAAATTAGGTATGAGATGCCTTAATGCATCTCAATTCTGAAAGTGAATGGCCATCATTCGACCTGTCTTCATTGACGTCCTCTTAAGATTGAGAGGGACTAGTAACTTCCATCGATATTAGTGCAGCACCGGCTTGAGTCTGAGGTATATTTGCCTCAGGTCTATTTGGACTATGTGGACTTCTAAGAGAGCCCTTAGATGTTTCATCATCAGATGGATTATCCCTCAACTGTCTTCCTAGAGCTTTAGTAGTATCTTTTGTAGCCTTTGGAGCCATATAACCTGAAAATTAAGCCCAAAAATTTGACATAAGCACTATAGTGTTTGAAACAGATAGAAACTACAAAGACAAATTAACAATAGTAACCTAAACACTAAAAGAAAACTCAAACACAGTGCACTGATTTAGCTACAGATTTGCAGGTAAAAGACATAGGTATGACTCGTAGGTAGGCTTACGAGTCGTACAAGAGCCTTATAGTTGTGAGGTACCTGGGAGATGACATTCTGATCACAGAAATGAGCCTTAGGTATGACAAATAGGATGACCTACGAGTCATAGTCTGGGCTAGTAATCAAGAGCAGAATACAATTTCAAAACAAGGCAGATTCTATGAGACCCTCACTACAATTCATAGTGAGGACTACGAGTCATAGGTGGGTCTCATATGTTAAGTAATAAGGAACCTCATGTGACTGGTGCCTCCTACAAGGGGCTAGTATGATCCATAGGGTGACTTACGACTCAAAGTAGGTCCTTATGGGAGAGAACAGAACCCACTTGTGGTACCTACAATCTTCCCACAAGGACCAAGGATCATGCAAAACAAAGTTTAAATAACATCAAAGTAGTATGTCATCATAGACATACAATTAAAACCACTATGAATTATGTCAACACAACCAACTTGTGCCCAACAGTTAAACAACAATCCCCAACCACATTCATAAAATACCCGAGATTAACTAGTCTCCAAATCATACTCATCAACAGTCAACCTTACAACCACCCAACAAGAGCAATCATACCATTTAAAATCATGCTGGGGAGTTTAACAGGCCCAAACCCCAATCCTTACATTCATACAATCATTTTATCAGGGTTGTACTTAATATGATTGAAAGATTAACATTCATTCAACAATATTCAAGGACATAACATGAGTGTCAAACGTAATCAAAAAAACTTACCAATTGAGCAAATAAAGATCTACGAGAGTTAATGAGAGGATAAGGAGTACGCCAGAACCCTAGATATGTTATGCTGAAAAACTCATCAGATTTCGATAGGGGTTGACAAAAAATTAGTCGGAGAAGATGGAGTTATAGGGAAGCTTTGGGGGAAATAACTGATCAAAAATGTGGGAAAAAATCTTCTATTTGATGAGCTAATGGGGGCTCACTTCTTTAAAATATCACACTCAACTTTTAAAATTTTGTAGATCTGGTCTACGAGACCCTGATTACTAGTCATAGCGTATTTTACGACTCATAGGTCCCAATCTCGTAGCAGACCCAATACTTAGAGGAAAAATATAGACTTCATACCTGGGCACTGCGAACACCACTTAAGACTCATAAGAGACCCTATGAATCATAAGGTTGGCTCGTAGTGTGTGCTAACTTTTGATCCTCATTCTTTTCCTCCATGAGGCATTACTATGAGTTGTTGAGCTCATTACGACTCGTAGGCCTACTCGTAGAGGCTGCTCCACATGCTATTTTTTTCAACTCTTTAGCCTTTGGTCAGTCTCTGCAGATCTCACTTAAAGGTATATCAACATCTAGAATAGTACAACTGATATAATGTCTCAATATATCCAAAAAAACATCAAACTATTACCTAGCAATGCAAACAAATAACATAAACTTAAGCAGTCCAAAAATATAAGAGACACTTGGGTTTCCTCCCATAGCGCCTTGTTTAATATTGTGGCTTGACTTTGTCACCATGATTACTCAGAATTTCTCATGGGTTGATGGAGTCTCATCTTTATTCCTCTGGCCCTTTCTTTGATCTCTTTGCATAAGCTCTAATCGTGTTGTTATTTGCTCAACCCTATCATCAAATTTCTATATTTCCATTGCTTGTTGGTCCACCTTATATTCAACCTTGTAGTTCACCTTGATGACACCAAACTTTATCTCCTGTACAACCTCTTCTTGTTTGATGGTTTGCATAAGCACTTGCCCAAGCATACACTTGATCCTTAAGAGCTTATCAATGATGCATTGTTGGGGTGGTAACCTGAGCCAATTAGGTGTACTCTCTTTTCTGGTAGTGCTTGGAGTTCCTTTAGCTGTACTTATGGATGACACTAGCTTTTTTTTACATTGGTTGATAAACTTATACGATCGTAGATAACATATCTATGTATTTGGTAATTTCACTAAATGGTTGCCTCAAAAATGCCCAACACTGCCCTTTGAATAAGGCATCAACATGACCTTGTTGTTAATAGGTTAATGCTCAGTAGAAGCTAGCCACCAATTCATCGTCAGTTAGATAATGGTTCCGGTTCATTGTCATGCACTTCTTATGCCTTTCCCAAGCTACTACCAAAGATTCTCCTGGCACCCTTTTAAAATTGCAGATGATATTCTATAGCTCTTGCTTATTGGGCCCCTTATAGAATTTCATGAGGAAGACTCTTTGCACATCCCCCCAGTTAGAACAAACATCAGGTGAAAGAATTGACCACTATTCCACAGCCTCACTACGGAGAGTCATGGGGAAAGCTTGAAGAGCCATGGCCTCCCAAGCAGGATGTCTTGTCCCAAGAACCCCCCTCCCCAGTGTTTGAGTAAAATATTCCAGGTGCATTTGAGGGTCTTTAGACTCTTGCCCATAGAACAAGATAAGTCTTTGTAAAGTTTCCAACAGATCACTTGTGACGTAGAGCTTTTGTTTGGTCCTAATGGCAACCAACCTACACTTAAAATTGACTAACAAAAACAAAAATAAAAGTAAAATACAAGAGAGTCTAGAAATTAACACTAGAAATAACTAATAGTGAAATCAAGTCAAAACCTAGCCATATTCCCCGGCAATGGTGCCATAATATTTTATGATGTTCACACTCCAACAAGAAAGCGATTGTTGTAAGCAATTAACCTAATTTAAGGTTAGGGTCAAATCCATAGGGAATTCAAGGCTTGATTACGAGAATTCACTATCAATCATTTCAAGTATCTATAACTAAAATATCTAAATAGGGGGGAGGGGGTGTTGTCATTCAAGAACAAAGTAAAATAAACATTATACTGCAATGCAGGAAAACACTCAATTTTAGGGACAACATGGAAATTGTGTTCCCCATGGTTCATTTACTCGATTAACCTTGACAACATAAATACAATTAGAGATTCGCATGCAGGATGGTAACTTAGGTTCTTCCATCCCTCTTGTGATGGTGAAGTTTGAATTTCACCATGATGCTTGGTCGGCAACCATGGCGTGCCAACTAACCATTACCTATTATCCCAGTCAACCTCTCTTTGGTCAGGTTTGGTTGATTAGAGAAGAACATATCAACGCTAAGGCAAAACCAACAAAAATGAAAATATAAGACATGATTGAGAATTTTATTCAAATCAATGAAGGTTGAAGACACAACAAATACCAAACCAAAAGCTTGATAGATTGACAATGAGTACAAGGCAAGATTTGCGATCCCCAAAAGTGAGTTTTCCAATAGAAAATGATCAACTAAGCTAAAACCCTAGAAAAATCTTAAGAGAATATTAAAGGTGATGTTTAATATCTACCATCTACAATCTAGTCTGGTCTCTCCAAAAAGAAAATCCTAACTCAAAGTACTTATAGTATTCACAAATTTACCCTAAACATTACACAGAAAAGATAGTTGGTATCTGGTTCGCTTCATAGGTATGACTGGTAGAGTAATATACGAGTCGTAATCGAGGTCTCGTATTAGGTTTTTGACATTTTGGACTCAACTGGTATGACCCATAGTATGAGTTGTATATTGAGCTATGACTCGTATGCTCCTCTCGTAGTCTAAGCCTTTAGTTGTTGATCCAAAGTTTGGGCTCTCTATTTCCTGCTACGAGTACACCTATATGAGTTGTAGTGAGACCTACAACTCGTAGGGTTGACCTCCACTTAGCAAATTTCTGACCTTTGGTCTCTATTTCTTACCATGATAACACTCTATAACTGACTCGTAGCTTAGGCTAGGACTCGTAGGTGAACTTGTATGTCCTATGCTTCAGCAAAATCTGTAATTTTCCTCCAAAATCATGTCAACCTAACTTTTCTCCAAGAACAACACAAAAACACTTAAAAACCATAAAGATTCGCATTAAGAACTCACAAAATCCCTTGTTTTAGGCATCATATGTGTTGTATTTTGATAGCACATCACCATGTCACGTCTACGACATAGGTCCGGGTCGTGACACCAACACAACTATGACAAGTATGGTACTATCAACAATCCACAATCACTGGTTAAGTCTTATGCTAAAAACGCAATGTAAGTGGACTCACAAGACGAAGTCCCTTTTTTGATACTTAATGATGTTTTCATGTATAACTGTGGGACTATGCAAAATCACTCATTCTCACAAAAGATATTCAGGATCATGCCTAATACAATAGACTTTCCCCTATAATCATTACTAATACATTCAACTATATGGACTAGGATCACTTTAGGACTTTCTTAGGCTTGTAATATAGGCTCAGGGGCTTTGGTATTGTATTTTGGGAACATAGTGACTAAAGGTCCTCCTCGCCAATACATTTTTCTACACTTTTTCCCTACCAACTCTATTATTTTCATCTATTCTCCCTTCATCCTATTTCAAGCTCTTCTAGATGCTTTCTTTTCATTTTTCAGCCTTTTGTCTTACTTGCACTTCATTTTCTCTTTAACTCACAACTAAGGCATCACTTATTTTTCATGCACCAAGTACATGATTTTACCTTTTTCCTATATCACCAACTTCTCCCTTATATTTATGTTACACCCTTACCACCAGCCACCCTCAACTTAGGCTTTTGGCTTGAGTTGAGGTACACAATTTGCATACTCAAATACAGGGCCACTTTTGGTAGCCATTCTTAATTTAGGCTCTATGCCTCAATCAAGGTACACAATGTTCAAGGAAGGACAAAGGAAAATTTTAGGATCTTAGAACTAACAAAGCTTGGTTAATCAGGTGTTTGCAAAGCACAGGTACATGTTAGGCTCAAATATTAGGAACAAGGGATATAATACACTTTTGGTTGGTCAATTAGGCTAAGTGGGCTTTTAAGAACAATGACCTTAGATCCTTTCCTAATCCAACCAATCTATAGTCCAACTTAGACTAATAGGGCAATTTATGAATTAGCACACAACACGTAAAGTTAGCAAAATAAACCCACACTTATATGACATTGACTACATTATCAACTGAACACTCTCAAATCATGCTTTTCATCTCAATTTATCCTCACTTATCAGAATAAACATTGTCAACACACCTAACATGCATGGTTGTTATCTAAACTACAAATCAAAATTTTGATGGGTATCATTTTTTACATAAAACACAAAAAAAACATGCTATATGTCAAACGTATTTGTACTATATGCAACAAACACTACCTAAACATCCTAAATATATTGATTCAACAAAAAGTAAATATCTATAGGGAAAACAAACACAAGCAAGAAAACCTTGGGATCAAAAATTAGAGTAGTCATGGATCCCAGCTACTCGGACTTCACTAAGACCCATAACTACCCACACCCCATCAAAAAAGATGTGAATTTTCCCTAATTCACACAGTCAAAGTAACTTAAAACATAAGGAGTCAAAAATAATACTTGGGTGCCTAAGTGCCAGTATGTAGCTAAGTCTTACAACCATCATCATTTGTGGTAGTCTCCTCAGCAGTAGCACTTTGTTCGAAAGAGCTAACACCCATCACCTACTCATCATTCAAATCTGCAGAAACTGTAACTGGTAAAGTATTGTTTGCTCCTAAAAATGCATATCTCAGATGTGCTAGAAGTGCCTTCAACTCTAACATTAGTGGTTCTTCTATTGATGGCTTTGTAGGTGGCTCTCGATTCTACAAGTCAAGTTCTAACTTGATTTGGTACATAAGGCCATAACACACCCTTAGAGTATACACTATCTCCTCATAATCTAGGATGCCATCACTCTCAAAATTCATTATCACTACTTCCAATGTGTCAATACCCAATCTCACCTCTAGTGGCACTTCTAGTTTCTGAATCATAAACACTCTCAATTGCGGAGACCATTGTAAGTCACTTTATTTCTTAGCCTGCTGACAAATTTTGAATACGACCTCATCTTTCAAAAATCTAAACTTGAGTTAGCCTTTCTCCATATCCACTAAAGTGCATCTAGTGGCTAAGAAGGGCCACCCCAAGATGATAGCAACTTTAAAATCAACCTTACAATCTAGGATCATGAAGTCTATAGGGAATATGAACTTCTCAACTTGGACCAGCATGTCATATATTATCCCCACAATCTTATTTGCTGTGCGATTAGCTATCAATAACTACATGTTTATCGGAGTAGGTTCTCCCAACCCTAGCTTCTTAAAGATCGCAAGGGGTATCAAATTAAAGCTATCACCTAGATCATATAGTGCCCTTGCAAACTCCACATCTCCAGTAGTGTCGAGTATGGTGAAAGCATCAGGATTTTCTCTCTTCTGCACCAAGGACTTTGTAACAATAGCATTGCAATGTGGAAACTCTTGGAGAGCTTCTGACTCACAGTATGCTTTTTAGTAAGAAGGTCCTTCATGTACTTCACATAGCCTAACATCTTCTCCAATCCCTTAATAAGAGGGATGTTGATGGAGAGTATTTTTACCATAAAAAGAAAGTGCCTGAACTTGCCCTCCTCCTATCTCTTTTTGATTTATTGAGGGAACAGAGAATGAGGCATAGGAATAAGCTTCAACTTTTATGGTGCATCAGCAGTTTTGCTTGCCCCATACTTGCCATAATTATCTCCTACCTATGCATCCTTGTCTGCAACTGTCTCCTCATGAACATCAACCTCATGAAGATACACGAAAGGATCAATGGTGCTCTTGCCACCATGAGTAGTAACTGCCATACACTACCCTTTATTTTTAGGGTTCAAAACTATGTTGCTAGATAGTGTACCCCTCTACTGCTGATTGAGTTAGGTTGACACTTGATCAAACTGTTGCTTAAGCTGCTTGATAACCACGAAACGAGAGTAAATTATTCGATTGATGCTAGAAATCTCAGACTTTGTTACCCTCAGAGTCTCATGTTGTGTCTCAGCTTTCTTTAACAGGTGGTCAATCAACTTCTGAATCCTTGAGCTATGCATCGCAATTATGTGTGAAACAAATAGACCATTTCAGAAGCTATCTCTACGACACCAATTTGTATCTCTCTTTGGACCCCTATTTTGATCATAATATCCTCCATGGTTATCGCTGAAAGATCTATCTATTTTATAGTTCTGACCTTGGCTCCTTTGACTTTGCCATAAATAGTCCTAATTAGGCTCTTAGCGATTCATCTGGAAAGCCCCTGTTTGATCAGCAACAAAATAAGTGTCCTCCACATAACAGGACTCATCATACATAGGTGCATATGGAGGTTGATAAACCACTTCATTGAATTACTTCTGGTTCTATTTTAACAATACCTCTATACCTGTGCGAATCTAAGCAATCTCTTACCTAGTTTGATTGTTGATCTTTGCTTGCTCTGAACCAACACTGACAACACACAAACTTTCTATAGATGCTCTATCTCTCTGCACTCATGTACGATTAGTCTTGACCACTCTCTCTATGAATTCTATAATCCTTGTGAATGGCTGATCTAAGAGCATGCCCCCATGATAGTGTCAGCACAAGTATGAATTTTATCATCAAGGGCACGGTATAAGATCTCCACCAAGGCATCATCAACTATCTTGTGTTCTAGGACAATCCTTAAGCATTTGGTGAACTGCTCCCAAGTAGTACTGATCGAATCACCAGGATTTTGCTCAACATTTTTTATTTGTCTTTCAACTTGAGCTTCTTCGATCTAGGAAAGTACCTCTCCAAAAAGGCCTTCTGCAATTCAGCCCAATTGGTGATTGAACATTGTGGAGCACAGATAGCCATAATGTTGCATTGCCTATATAATAACATGGGAAGACACGAAGTCCCATAGCATCCATAAATAAATTTTGTGTTCCCGTCAGACTTTTACAAACAAATTAAAAATTGTGTGGATGGCTATGAGGATTCTCTGATGTTAAGCCTAAAAACAGCCAATGATTCAGCATAATCTCAAGCAACCTACTCAAGACAACAAACTTTATGTCAGCGGGTAGTAGTGGCAACACAATAGCTCCAGTCATTTCCATAGCCACAAGATTTAGCTTGTATTGATGTCATTGACAAGCATTGGTATTGAAATCCTGAAGCTATGGAGCGATGTTCTCAAGAGGAGGTGGGTTCTCATAATCAACATTCTCATTCACATTTCTGCTCAAAGCTGTATTAGCCGTATTGTAGGCATTAATATGGGCCATTCTTCTCAATGTTCGGTGAATCTTTATGTCAAACAGAGTCAAGGGTCTATATCGACTTTGCATTTTAGGCGTACACTATGCATACATCCTGCAAAGAATCAAAAATAACAAAAAACGTAAAATGTGGGAAATAAGGGTTAACGCCCAAATCACTATGAACTAACTGAGTCTAGCCATAGTCCCTAGTAACAGTGCCAAAATCTTGATGTCGCCCAAGATACACCTCATTTATTAGGATAAAGCTGTTATTGCTAAGAGATAGAACCTAATAAAGGTTAGAGATGAACCCAAGGAATACGTAGACTCAAGAGAATTCAATGGTTGTAATTTGAGTAGTTAATCGACTTAATTCCCTAAAAGGGGGAGGGGGTTTGCAATAATCAATAAAAAAAATCTAACCAATGTAAGAGTTAAATCAATATGGAGAGAAGCTAAATTACTATCACCAGATAACCTAATTCTTTTCTATTTTGTAGCATGTAGGATGCTAAGTTAAGTTCACCAAGCCCTTTGATCAAAGGTGAGAGGTGAATTTAATTTTGTGACTTAGCCCATTTCTATAGTGTGCATTACTATCCCTTACCTATTAGTCCCATTACAACCTCCCCTTGGCCTACTTTAGTTAATTAGATGAGAATACATCAATCAAATTCTGTTAATTAAGCTCTTTTTCTATTTATTACTACCTTGGTCAAGTTGATAACACTAGGGGGGTTCTAATATAGGATACCACTAGAAAACATGCAAAACAAACAGAGTTAATTAATATATGCATGCACACTTTCCAAGAATTATGAATTATTTAATTTTACCTTGTTAGTTCTTCATAGTTCCCACAACCCTAGTTGTGGATTTAGTTACTCATACTTTGTGTATATGGAAGACTTATGAGTTGGAATAACATAATAGAACATTTCTACAATTGAATCAAGAACAACCAAATCAAACTTCAAAGAGAATCACAAGATTAAAGATGAAATTTAAGCACAAGTGTTCTAAAAAAACTCTCCAATGTAATCACAAAATTTTCTATCTCTCATGACTATGTTTTTTGAGTATTATGCATGAACTTATGAAAAATAACCTAAAAATACCTATTTATAGTAAGTGAAATACAAGTCATAAATGAAATAGGATAGCTGGCTCAACATGCTCCACGAACAAATTTACGGGCCACAATGCATTCCACGACGCATAATCGGGGTCTCATACAGTGATATTGGATAAGTAGACTTCAAGTCTATGACACCCCTCTATGAATTGTAAAGTAGGTTAAGACCCATAAGGGGGTTCCATCTGATGAATCTTCAAAAATTTCTCATCTCTGATCCTCAGGCACGAATAATGTTCTATGACTCGTAAATCAGTCCATGACTTATCTGCATATTCATAGAATCAACTTCAGTAAATTAGCAGCTCACTGGAATTGTCAATGAAACCCCTTCACTGAAATGACCACAAAAAGCGCCCGAAAATATGCCTCGAAAGGTCCTGAAATTGTAATTTCTATATATCTAAGAATTCATGATTTATTTCAAAAATTTGACTTCATATTCTTGATCAAGGGGTCAAACTTAGTGGGGAATGGGTCTAACCCCAATTTCAGAGCAACTGTATCAAAATTTGATTTTCCAAAATGTCACATTCCAGAGGTTTTTGCGCCCTTGGTGCATCGCAGTGTATTTTTGTTGCCAGTTTTGGACTTCGGTCCAAGACTTTTAAGTCTTGTGCCTAAGTGTTCTCATACATGAAAATACCTATACTTAGCCATACTTCACCCTTATATTATTTAAGACATTCCCCAATACTTACTCAAACATTTAGCCAAATATTTCACTCATAAATTCAAGTCCCAAAACCTCTTCCAGAT
>DF359007.1:54078-71504 GCA_000787875.1 Solanum virginianum | reverse complement strand
AAATCTTAAGGATTTCACTCAAACTTCAAGTATCCATTTCCAATCTTCTTCAAGGATTCTTTGAAGTCAAGGTATGTGGTTTTCAACCATTAGGTCCTTTTACCCATGGTGCCCAAGCTTTATTTTTACCTAAAATACATATTTCTAAGTTGATTTTACATATGGGTTTTCTAGTATGAGCTTGTCTATAAACTATGTTAAAACTTCATGAAATTGTGACTATTTTACCATGTTTTGAGCTATGAATCTAAGATCTATTGTGAGATTTAATGAAAGATTTTGATGTATATTTCTTGAGGGTGTTACCAAGTAGTGATTGATGGGTATTACCAAGTAGTGATTAATGGTTTTACATTGGATTTCCTTGCATGATTTCATCCATAAATTGTATGGTTTTACACTAGCACTACACCCCCCCAAGTGTTTGACAAAATGTCCAGGTATGATTTTTTAAGGAATTAAAGGTCCAATGTATGTCTTATAAGTTGAATGACTATATGATGATGAAAAAATGTATGTATATGATATTCTTCCATATAGTGTTGGGAATTAGCCAAGCCTCACTCAGGGGGGTTGTTAGCCTAGGTAACAATGTTGAGGGGTTAGTACCTTAATAGCCTCACTCGGGGGGTTGTAGGCCTGGGTAAACATATTGAGGGGTTTGTACCTCGATAGCATCACTTAGGGGGTTATAGGCCTGGGTAACCATGTTGAGGGGTTAGTACCTCGATAGCCTCACTCAGGGGTTGTAGGCTTGAGTAACCAACTAAGGGGTTTGTACCACATTCACCTCTCCATAGGGGTCATAGGCCTTGGATATTTACTAATGATGGTCTCTTCTTACACATGTATTATGTCCTATATAAGCATGATTTTTCTTCAAGCATTCATTCATACATGTCATATTGTTATATGCTTATTCATTACCTATGCTTTGTATTTTCTTTATAGTGCTTATCACTTGTTGCATTGCATCCTATATACTTAGTACATTCAAATGTACTAATGCATACTCTATGCCTACATGATATTACCATGTAGGAACTGGAGTCCCACTTGATCATCCTCCTCCATATGTCTAGTACGATATCACCCAACCTAGTTGGTAAGTTCTCCATTTCGGGTATGTTGGTCTATATTCTTATGTTATGTATTGTAACTCTCTTCCTTTATTGTATACTTTGACTCTGAGGGTTGAGCTCGATAGCTTGTCTTAGCCCCCCGCTCTTATCTATTTAGTAGAGGTATTGTTAGACATGTTATATCTATTATGAGCCTTGCCTCTCTTTTTTCTTGCTTTTTATGGTATGGAAGCTTTCTCTTAGTCCCTTTGCCCTTATTTATAATCTATTATGTCATTTAATTACTTCATTGACAAATGATGTGTTATGATATGTTAAGAGCCTTATTTGGCATCCATTCGAATTGCCTATTCACCGTGTCATGTCTAGGCCCTAGGCTTGGGTCATGACAAATATGGTATCAGAGCATTAGGTTGTTAGAACCTCAGAGTCGAACACACTCTATTGATAGTCTTATTCATATTTGTGTCATGCACCACAACTATGAGTATAAGGCTATGCGATATTTTTAGGAAATATTTCCCTTCTACACATTCTAAGTCGTCCTATAGAGTTAGAGTAAGTATTTTCCCTAATGGTTGTTCTTTGTTATGCTAGATCATGCCTAACACAAGAGGAAGAAGAACCCGCATACCCGAGGAGCAACTGGCTCATAGAGAGCTTCAGGATGCTCTCACCTTGCTTGCACATGTTTTGGCTAATCAAGTCAACCAAGGGGCCCAATCCCCTCAGGCTCCTACTCTAGGTTCTCGAGTGAGAGACTTCATGATGATGAACCCACCGAAATTCTATTGATCAAAGGTGGATAAAGACCGACAAGACTTTATTGATGAGGTTTACAAAGTGTTGGTTATCATGGATGTGAGATTAGAGGATAAGGCAGAGTTGGTGGCTTACCAACTCAAGGGGGTGGAATAAATATGGTTTACTCAATGGAAAAGGGAGAAAGGAAAGAATCATATGGTACTATAAGTGGAGTTTAAGGTGGATTTTCTTAATCAGTTTTTTGCTCCTGAGCTTAGAAAGGCTAAGATGGTGGATTTTATAAACTTAAACAAGGTTCTATAAGTGTGAGGGGATATACTCTCAAGTTCAATCAACTATCTAAAGATGCTCCTCAATTGGTGGCCGATCCAATGTATAGGATGAATAAGTTCGTGATGGATGTCTCTGACTTAGTGAGTGAGGAATGCTGATTCACTATGTTGATTAGTGACATGGACTTGTCCAGTTTGATGACTTATGCCGAATAAACAGAGGTGGAGAAATTGAGGAAAAAGGAGGGGTAATAAGGCCAAGAGGGCTCGTTTTAAGGGAAGGTCAAACTAGGAAGGGTGGGCAGTTCCATCAAGGCTAAGGGTCTTCTCATGCTACTAATAGGGGGTTTGCCAATGACTTTCCAAGAGCCCATGGTGTTGGGGGTGTGGTTCCTAATGGTGGGTATCCAAAAGGTGGTAGGGATCATAGTGGTCCGTGCTTGAGGGATACTAATAGTTGTTATGGTTGTGGGGTTATTAGGCATAATGTGATGGATTGCCCCTGTAATTGCAACAAGGATAAGGAGGTTCGTCCAAGAGGTGTAAATGTGGTTCTGCTGGGGAGAGTTGGTCAACAAGGTGATGCCCCGAGGTACAATCAATTCAATGCACTCCAAGGGAGGCAAGGTGTTGAGGAGGTTCTTGATATTGTTATTGGTATGTTAAAAGTTTTTTATTTTGATGAGTATGCATTTATTGATTCGAGAGACACTCTTTTTTTTATTACCCTTTTATTGCCAAAAAGTTCCATGTTGAGCCCAAATTGTTTTGTGACTCTTATGAGGTGTATACTCCTATTGGTACATCTATTGTATCTAGAAAGGTTTATAGAAATTGTTATGTTTGCATCTTACATAAAATATTACCTTGTGATCTTATTGAGTTTAATATGGTTGATTTTGCTATCATACTTGGGATGGATTGGTTGCATGCATGTTATGTCTCTATTGATTTTAGAACACATATGGTCAAGTTCCAATTCCCAAATGAACCCGTCCTTGACTGAAAGAGTGATGATGTGGTGGTCAAGGGTAGATTCATCTCTTGCATTAAATCCCGTAAGTTGATCTCTAAAGGGTATCTTTACCATCTTGTGAGTGTTAGAGATGTGGAGTCCAAAGTCCCTTCTATAGAGCTGGTTTTGATTGTAAATGAGTACATAGATGCTTCAAAATAACTTTCCCAGTATCCCTCCCTAAAGGGAGATAGATTTTTTTATAGACCTCTTTCCTGATACTCAACACATTTCTATTCCCCCTTACCATATGGCTCGATAGAGTTAAAAAAGTTGAAGGACCAATTGAGGAATTTGTAGGAGAAGGGTTTTATTAGGCCTAGCTAATCACCTTGGGGTGCACTGGTATTTTTTGTGAAGAAGAAGGATGGGTCCCTTAGAATGTCTATTGACTACCGGCAACTTAATAGGATCACCATAAAGAATAAGTATCCTCTTCTAAGGATTGATGATTTGTTTGACTAATTGCAATGGGCAAGTCATTTTTCTAAGATCGATCTTTTGTCTAGGTATCATTAAGTGAAGGTGAGGGAGTGTGATACTCCTAAGCCGGCCTTTCGAACTAGGTATGTGCATTATGAGTTTGATGTGATGTCTTTCGGGTTGACCAATGCACCGGCTATCTTCATGGATATTATTAATAGGGTCTTTAAACCCTACCTTGTGTCCTTTGTTATTGTTTTTACTAATGACATTTTGATCTATTCTTATAATGAGGGGGAGCATGTGGGTCATTTAAGGGTAGTGCTAGATAGATTGAGGGAGGACAACTTATATGCTAAGTATGAAAAGTGTGAATTTTGGTTAAAGGAGGTTGACTTTCTAGGTCATGTGGTGTTGGGGGATGGTATAAAGGTGGATTCTAAGAAGAGGGATGTGATTAGAAATTGGCCTACACCATTGACCCCGTCGGATATTAGGAGCTTCTTGGGCTTAGCGGGTTACTGTCGGAGGTTTTATGAATGGATTCTCTACTATTGCTTCTCTCATGACTAAATTGACTCAAAATAAGGCTAAGTTTGTGTGGATAGATGAGTATAAAAGGAGTTTCCAAACTTTGAAGGATAGGCTTGTATCTGCTCTTATATTATCTCTATTGGAAGGACTGGAAGGGTTTGTTGTGTATTGTGATTCTTCCTGGGTTGGGTTGGGTTGTGTTTTGATGCAAAATGGTAAGGTCATAGCCTATGCTTCTATGCAACTCAAAGTGCATGAAAAAAACTACCCTACCCATGATCTTGAATTAGCCATCGTGGTGTTTGCAATAAAGAGTTGGCATCATTTTTAGTGTGGGGTGCATGTTGAACTATCGTACTTATGATCTTGAATTAGCCACCATGGTATTTGCTTTGAAGATTTTGTGTCATTATTCGTATGGAGTGCATGTTGATGTGTGTACCAATCATAAGAGTGTCCAATATGTGTTCACTCAAAAATATTTCAACTTGAGGCAAAGAAGGTGGTTAAAACTTATTAAGGATTATGATATGAGTGTGCATTATCATCTCGGTAAGGCTAATTTTGTGGTCGATGCTTTGAGTAGTATGTCTATGGGAAACCTAGCTCATATTGATAGTAGTGGCAAGGAGGTGGCTAGGTAGGTCCATCGGTTGGCTAGATTGGGGCTTAGGTTGGAAGAGGTTGATAATGGTGGTGTTGTTTTCATTGATGGTTTAACATCTTCTTTGGTTGATGAGGTAAAACCAAAGCAAGACCTTGATCCCTGCTTGTTACAATTGAAGGCCTTGGTTAGTGATGGGAAGGTGGAGGTTTTCTCCCAAGCGGGAGATGGTGACCTCAGGTACCAAGGTAGGTTATGTGTACCTTGTATTGATAGCTTAAGAGAGAGGATTCTTGATAAGGCTTATAGTTCTTCCTATACTATTCACCCTATTTGTACTAAAATGTATAGAGATTTGAGGGATGTATTATAGTGTGGAGGCATGAAGGGGGACATTGCCAAATTTGTTTCCGAGTTTCATAGTTGCCAACAAGTCAAAGCAAAACATCAAAGGCCTGGTGGCCTAACCCAAGATATAGAGGCTCCTACTTGGAAGTGGGAAGAGATTAATATGGAATTTTTGGTTGGGTTTCCTAAGACTAGAAAGGATTTTGATTCTATATGGATTGTTGCTGATAGGATGACGAAATCAACTTATTTTCTACTAGTTAAGACTACATATGGGGCTGGAGATTATGCTAGATTGTACATTCATGAGTTGGTGAGGTTGCATAGGGTTATCTTATCCATCGTATCGGATCGTGGTGCTAAATTTACTCATATTTTTAGAGTTCTTCCCAAAGGGTTTTTGGTACAAAGGTTAAACTTAGTACGACCTTTCACTCTCAAATGGATAGCCAAGCTGAAAGAACTATTCAAACACTTGAGGATATGCTTAGGACATGTTTGTTGGAGTTGAGGGGTAGTTAGGATGATCATCTTCCATTGATTGAGTTTGCCTATAATAATAGTTATCACTCTAACATTTCTAACATTGGTATGACTCCTTTTGTGGCCCTCTATGATAGGATTATAGGTCACCAGTTGAGTGGTTTGACGTTGGTGAGGTGGCTTTATTGGGATCAGATCTTGTTATGGAGGCTCTTAAGAAGGTTAGGATGATTAGAGAAAGGTTGAAAACAGCCCAAAGTCATCAAAAATCCTATGCCGATGTTAGAAGAATAGACTTTGAATTCAAAGTTGGTGATTTGGTCTACCTAAAGGTTTCACCCGTGAAGAGTGTGGTTTATTTTGGTAAAAAGGGTAAGTTGAGTCCAAGATATGTTGGTCCTTATATAGTGATGAGGAGGGTTGGAAAGGTAGCATATGAGTTGGAATTGCCTAGTGAAATGGATTTGGTTCATCTAGTGTTCTATGTGTCCATGTTGAGGAAATGCATGGGTGATCCGAATGCTATTGTTCCATTGGATATTGTGGGTGTTGTTAAGGACAACTTGACTTATGAAGAGGTTCCAGTAGAGATCTTGGATATGATCAATATGAGATATCCTTATCTCTTTCCTTCTACTCCAGCTAAGGAGGTGGCTTCCGTTAAGGTCCTTTGGAGGAACCAACAAGTCAAAAATGCTAATGGGAGGCTGAAGAAGACATGCAAAAGGGATATCCCTATCTTGATCATTCTACTCCAGCCTAAGGTACTAATTCTAAGTCCCCTATGTGATTTCAAGTCTTATGTTTCAGCCCCAATGTCATTCACCTGCATTCATGTTTATGCTGACAAGTACATGATTATTTTTACACTTATGTTGAAACTTTTGAAATGATGTTTAAAGTGCATTGTTGCATCATTAGATGGCCTAAAATTATCTTGGTTACATCTCTCAAACACATTTACTTGACATTCGGGAATGAATATTCCCGAGGGGGAGATATTGAGATGACCCCAAAAAGTGCCCAAAAATGTGCCTCGAAAGAGTCCCGAACTATAATTTCCATATATCTGAAATCCCTGCATTATTTTGAAAATCTGACTTCATATTCTTGATCAGGGGGTCAAATTGAGTGGGAAATGGGTCTAACCCCAATTTTAGAGCAACTGTATCAACATTTGATTTTACAAAATGTCACATTCTAGAGAGCTTTTTGTGCCCCTGACGCGATGCGCCAAGGGCACGCCACAGTGCATTTTTGTTGCCAGTTTTTGACTTCGATCCAAGACTTTTAAGTCTTGGACCTAAGTGTTCCCATACGTAAAAATACCTATACTTAGCTATATTTCACACCTAAATTCATGTCCCAAAATCTCTCCTGGATCTTAAAGACTTCATTTAAGCTTCAAGTCTCTATTTCCAATATTCTTCAAGGATTCTCCAAAGTCAAGGTATGTGGGTTTTAACCATTGGGTCCTTTCACCCATGGTGCCCAAGCTTCCTTTTTACCTGAAACAAAAATTTCTAAGTTGATTTTACATATGGGTTTTCTAGTATGAACTTGTCTTTGAACTATGTTAAAGCTTCATGAAATTGTGACATTTTTACCATGTTTTGAGCTATGAATCAAAGATTTATTGTGAGATTTGATGAAGGGTTTTGATGTATATTGCTTGAGGGTGTTACCAAATAGGGATTGATAGTTTTACATTGGATTTCTTTATTGTGAGATTTGATGAAGGGTTTTGATGTATATTGCTTGAGGGTGTTACCAAATATTGATTGATGGTTTTACATTGTATTTCCTTGCATGATTTCATCCATAAATTGCATGGTTTTACACTAGCACTAGTGTTTGATAAAATATCTAGGGATGGTTTCTTGAGGAATAAAAGGTTCAATGCATGTCTTATGAGTTGAATGACTATATGATGATGAAAGAAATATGTGTATATTATATTTTTCTATATAGTGTAGAGAATTCACCAAGCCTCCCTTGGGGGGTTGTAGGCCCAGGTAACTATGTTAAGGGGTTAGCACCTCAATAGCCTCACTCGGGGGGTTATAGGCCTGGGTAATCATGTTGAGGGGTTAGTATCTTAATAACCTCACTTGGGGGGTTGTAGGGTCGGGTAACAAATTGAGAGGTTTGTACCTTATTCGCCTCTCCACAGGGGTGGTAGGACTTGGATATTCACTAAGGATGGTCTCTCCTTACACAAGGTATGTCCTATATAAGCATGATTTTACTTCAAACATTCAATCATACATGCCATATTGCTATATGCTTATTCATTGCCTATGCTATGCATTTCATTCATGGTACTTATCACTTGTTGCATTGCATCCAATATACTTAGTACATTCAACTGTACTAATGCATACTCTATGCCTACATGATATTATCATGCAGGTATCGGCGCTCTTGTTGACCATCCTCCATATGGCTAGCTTGTTTCTTATGAAGAAAGCATTGGTGAGTTCTCATGTCCGAGGATAATATCTAATCATATAGGAACCAGAGTCCCAGTTGATCATCCTCTTCCATGTGGCTAGTACGATATCACTCAAGCTAGTTGGTAAGTCCTCTATTTCGAGGACGTTCGTCTATGTTCTTATGTTATGTATTGCAATTCTCTTCCTTTATTGTATACTTTGACTATGAGGGTTGACCTTGGTAGCTTGTCTTAGCCCCCGCTCTTCTATGTAGTAGGGGTGTTGTTGGACATGTTATGTATCTATGTTATGAGCCTTGCCTCTTTTTTTTCTTGATGTTTATGGTATGCAAGATTTCCCTTAGTCCTTTTGCCCTTATTTCTATTCTTTTATGTCGTTTAATTGCTTCCTTGACAAATGATATGTAATGATATGTTAAGAGCCTTGTTTGGCATCCATTTGGGTTCCCCATTCGTCGTGTCACGTCTAGGCCCTTGGCTTGGTTCGTGACATTAACGACCTACAAAGTGTACCACAACCTGTAAAGGGTCCTGTAGTACATAAAAAAATCAGCAACTTTTATATTTCTTCCCAAAATCAAGGCCAACCATGGTATCCTTTAAACATAATAGAATTACACATAAAACCAACTAAAGTCGCATTGAGAACACACAAAATTCCAAGTTTGTGTTGTGTTTTGATAGCACATCAGCTCTCTATACCTTTAAATGAAATTCATCAAGTTCATTGGTTGGCTTAGCCCAGAGTTTGTTGCATTATTCAAGTCTATATTCAACTTCTTCAGCGCCCATATCGCCTTATGTTCAAGGTCTACTGGCAAATGACATGTTTTCCTAAAGACAAGTAGGTAGGGAAACATGCCTATAGGGGTCTTGAGTGGTGAATAGTATGCCTATTATGAGTCATCAAGCTTCCATGATTAATCTATCTGATTTACATTCACAGTCTTAGATAGAATCTATTTAATTTCCCTATTGGACATCTCCATTGCCCACTTGTTTAAGGATGGTAAAGGGTTTCTACCTGATGTTTTACTCCATATTTTTCAAGTACAGCCTGGAACGATCTGTTGTAGAAGTGAGAACCTTTGTCACTAATGATTGCCCGATTGGTATCAAACCTTAAGAAGAGGTTCCTTTTCAGAAATGTTGTGACACTTTTGTCTTTATTATTGGGCAGAGCAACTATGTCCACCCATTCTGATACGTAATCCACAATGACCAAGATGTATTTGTTTCCATGCAAGCTAACAAAGGGACCTATGAAGTCTATTCCTCACATATCAAATAACTCAATCACCATAATGGGGTTTAGAGGGAGATCATGCATGCAGGAAACACCACCTTGTCTTTGACACCTATCACATGTTTTGGCATAGTTATGAGCATCTTGGTAGATTGTGGGCCCATAGTAACAAGATCGTAAGATCTTATGTGTTGTTCGTACTCCACTATGATGCCCACCTTCTAGCGATGAGTGACATACCTCGAGGATACTTATCATCTTGACCTCAGGAACACAGGGATGAATAATCCCTTCTAGCATACATGAATCAAGTATGAATAATCCCATCTGGCATATATGAATCAAGTATGGATAATCCCAAAAATAATTTCTCACATCAGACATGAACTTGTGATGCTATGGGGAGTTAGATCAAGTGGCACAATATCACTAGCCAACTAGTTTTTATAGTCTGCAAACCACAATATTAAATCATTGGAAGCTATCCAGACCCTCTCATCTGGGAATGAGTCATCAATCTCCAATCCACCATCAAACTTTGTCATTGCCCATTTTCTAACCAATAAAGGTGGTCTGCAACCTAATTTTTGGTCCTTTTTCTATCAATGATGTCGAAATCAAATTCTAAAAGGAGAAGTACCCATATCATCAACCTTGGTTTTGTAACCTTATTTTCCATCAAGTACTACAGTGTTAAGTGGTCTTTGTGCACCATAACTTTGGTCCCCAATAGATATAACTTGAATTTTTGGAATGCAAAGACCACCGTAAGTAGCTCATATTCTATGATAGTGTAGATCTTTTTGGTTGTATTAAGGGCTTTGAAAGCATAGTATATGGTATGCAATATCTTCATATGGCATTGTCCTAACACTACCCTTAGTTCAACCCCACTTGCATAACACATGATTTCAAAGGGCTTTGACAACTCTAGAGTTACAATGATAGGGGTTGAGATCAGTTTCTGCATCAATCCTTCATATATTTTTAGGAATGTATCATTGAACACAAACTTAGTATCTTTCTCAAGAAACTTGCATAATTGATGTCCAATTTTAGAGAAGTCTTTTACGAAACACTAGTAGAACCCTGTATGCCCTAGGATACTCCTCACACCTTTTACAGAGATGGGTGGGGGAAGCTTCTCAATTACTTCCACTTTAGCTCTATCAACCTCTATACCGTTGATGGAGATTATGTCCCCCAACACAATGCCCACCTTCACCATGAAGAGACAATTTGACCAATTCAGCAGCAGATGGCATTCCTCACACCTTCTCAGCATAACAGACAAGTATTTCAAGAAATCTATGAATGAGTAGCCAACCATACTAAAGTTATCCATAAGGAATTCAATAGTTTCCTTTACCATGTCTGAGAATATGGATATCATACATCTTTGGAAAAATGTTGGAGCATTTCACAACCTGAATAACATCTTTTTGAATTTGAAGGTGCCATAAGGGCATGTGAATGTTCTCATATCCTGATCTTGTCAAGAAATAATGATCAGATTGTAGCATGAATACCCATCACAAAAATAGTAGCAACCTATTTTGGCCAATTGGTCTAGCATTTGATACATGAATGATAAAGGCAAATGGTCTCTTTCTCTTGAGATATTAAGCTTTCTATAGTCCATGCATACTCTCTATCCAGTGACTGGCTGCATGGCGATCAACTTGTTTTTGGCATTTGGGACCATAGTGATAACCATTTTTTGAATAGATCACCCCTGTATCTAACACTTGATAATTTCTTTTCGTGTGACCTCTTACATAGGGGTGTGGAGACCCCTTTGGTGCTCTATAATCATCTTGTATTCCTTGACCAACTGCATCTTATGTGTACATATCCCAGAAGGGATACCAATGTTATCTATAATCATCCACCCAATGGCCTTCTTGACCTATTTAGCACTATGACAAGGGCATTCACCTGCTTAACATTCTAGTCTACAACAACTATGACCATCAAGGTGTTATTGGCACCAAAGAATGCATATCTCAGATGTGCTAGAAGAGCTTTCAACTCGAACACCGACAGTTCTTCTATGGATGGCTTAGTGGGTGGTGACTCTAGATTTTGTAAGTCCAACTCCAACTTGGTTTGGCGTCTAGGAGCATAAGATACTCTCAACATATTGACTATCTCCTCATAGTCTGGGATGCCATCCTTGTCAAAACTCGTCAATACAACTTCCAAAGTATCAACCCGCAGTCTCAACTCAAATGTTATTTCTGGCTCACTATCCTCAACATTCTTTATAATAGATACTACCCGAAAACCATCCTTATTTACTGCATATTGAAAAATATTGAACATGACCTCATCTTTTGCCAACTTGAACATGAGTTGGCCCTTCTCTATGTCCACTAAGGTGCATCCAGTGGCTAAGAAAGGCCTTCCAAAGATGATAGGGACTTTGAAGTCAACCTTGCAGTCCAGGATCATAAATTCTATGAGGAATATGAATTTTTCAACTTTGACAATAACATTATAGAGTATCCTTATAGGCTTCTTCACTGTGTGATCAACCATCAACAACCGTAGTCAAAACTTCTTGAAGACCGCAAGAGTCATTAGATTAACATTGGTATCAAGCTTACATAATGCCCTTTCAAACTCCACATCTCCAATGGTGCAGGGTATGGTAAAAGCACTGGGATCTTCTCGCTTTTGAACCGAGGACCTCATACCAATTGTACTGCAATGTTAAAGCTTATGGGAGAGCTTCTGGCTCTTAGTGTGCTTCTTTGTAACTAGGTCCTTCATTAACTTTGCATACCCTGGAATCTTCTCCAATGCCTTTATGAGAGTGATGTTAATAGAGAGTTGTTTTAGCATGGAGAGAAAGTACATGAACTTGCCCTCTACTTATTTCTTTTTAACTCTCTAAGGGAAGGGCAGAGGAGGCTTAGGAATGGGCTTTAGCTCTGTGGCACATCTGCAATATCCCTCATCCCATCCCTGCTATGTTCATTTTAGATATCTGGATCCTTTACTTCGCTTGTCTCTTCTCGAACATCATAATCATCTATCGGCATGGAGGATCAATGATGCTCTTGCCACATGTGTAGCAACCCCTATGTGTTGCCCTTGATTTTTTGGATTTTTAACTATGTTGCTAGGTAGTGTACCTCTCTGATGATGATTGAGTTTAGTTGACCCTTGACCAAACTGTTGCTTAAGCTTTTTGATAGCAACATAATGAGACTTAATTTTCTTATTTATAATGGAGATTTTAGATTTCATCCCCCTCAGAGTCTAATCTTGTGGCTCAACTTTCTTCTACAGGCGGTCAAACATCTCCTCAACTCTGGAACTATTCAAACCTATATTGCGGTTGTGTGGTGGTATGTAAGGACCATTTTTATAACGTTCTCTGTGGCCCCAATCTACATCCCTATTTTAGCCCCGATTCCTATCATAGTACCCTCCATGATTGTCTCTGAAAGCTCTATCTTTGTTAAAGTTTTAACCTTGGTTTCCTTGACCTTAGAACCAATAGCCCTGATTGGACCCTTGGGTGTTGGTTCGAAAATCCTATGTCTGATCTGTAATGAAATAAGTGTCCGCTTCATAGTAGGGATCATCATAAATGGGTGCTTACAAAGGCTGATAACCAACTGCATTGACTAGTTCCTAATTCTTTCTCATCATCACCTCTATAACTTCACAGATTCAGGCAAGCTCTTGCATAACTCTTTATTTATTTTAGCTTGCTCCCAACCAATACTAACAACATATGAACTTTTGGTTGATGCTCTCGCTTTACCCCCATGCACTGTTGGTCTTCACTAGCCTTTCCATCCTTTTTGTGATCCTTATAAATGGTTCATCTAAGAACATAACGACCATAATGGTATCAATACAGGCTTCACAATTCTGATCCAGGGCATGGTAGAAGATCTCCACCAAGGCATCATCAACAATTTTATGATCCGGGACACTCCTCAAGAACTTTATGAACCACTCCCATGTAGTTTTAGTTAAGTCACCATGAAGTTGCTCGAAGTTGTGGATTTGGTCTTTCAACTTGAGCTTTTTTTATCTTGGGAAGTACCTCTCCAAAATGACCTTATGTAACTTAGTCCAACTGGTAATCGAACTTTGCTAGAGCTTGAATAGCAATAGTGCTACATTGCCTATCAGAGATAATGGGAAGACAGAAAGTCCCATTGCATCCATAGAAAGATTTTGTATTCCCATCATACTGTTGCAGACAAATGCAACATTGTGTAGATGGCTATGCAGATCCTCTTAAGGTAGACCCGCAAACAACCCATGATTCTGTAGCATCTGAAGCAACCTACTCGAAACCATAAACTTTGTGTTAGCTAGTAGTGGTGGTAACACAATAGCTCCAGTAACCTTCATAGCCATAAGGTTCAGCCGATATTGATTCCATTGATAAGCATTGGCTTTGAAGTCCTACGATTGAGAAGCAAGATCCTCAAGAGGAGATGGGTTTTCATTATTTGCATTCTCATTCTCATTCCGGTTCAAAGCTGCATTTGTCATGTTGGTTACATTATCTTATGTCATTCTTTGATCTCTGGATTAAATAGAGTCAAGGGTATGCCTAGGCATAGTGGGTTGGACATACACTACATCTATACACTGAAAGGAAACAAAAAAAAAGAATTTCAAATGTGGGAAACAAGAATTAATTTCCAAATTACTTGAACTAAACAAGTCTATCGTATTCCCCGGCAGCAACACAAAAATCTTGATGTTGCCCAAGCTATACCTCCTTTTTAATGCTAAAATAGTTATTATCAAGATATAGAACCTAACCAAGGTTAGTGTCAAACTCAAGGGAATATGGTAGACTTAGAAAAATTCAACTTGTAATTTTGGTTATTAAACAACTTAACTCCCAAAAGGGGGGTGTGTGATAATAACTAAAAAAAAGTAATTCTATCCTAAGATAAGGGTTAGACAAATATAGAGAGGAACCAAGGTATTGTGTTCCCCATGATTCCCTAACTTACTATTACCAGATAACTGAATTCTTTTCCATTTGTGTAGCATGTAGAATGGGAAGTTAAGTTCACCAAATCCTTTGGCCGAGGCAAGAGGCAAATTTCACTATATGATTTGGTCCATTCCCGCAGTGTGACATTAGTAACCCTTACCTATTATCTTAGTACAAATTCCCCTTGGCCCAATTCAGTTAATTAGGTGAGAAACATCGATCAAATGTTATTAATTAATCTCTTTTCTTATTCATTACTACCTTGGTCCAGTCAGTAACATTAGGCGGGTTCTAATGTTGGCTGCAACTAGAAAGCATTCAAAATGAAGAGAATTAATTAATCTGTGCTAGCACACTTTTCAAGAATTATGAATTATCCAATTTTACCTTATTAGTTCTTTATGGTTCCCACAATACTAGTTCTGGATTTAGCTACTCATGATCAATGTAAATGCAAGACTTATGAAATTGAATAACATAATAGAGAACTTACACAAAAAACTCAAGCACAAGAAATTCTAAAGCATTAATGAGAATCACATGATTGAAATTAAAAGTTGAAATCAAAGTTTACAAGTGTTTCTCAAGCTCTCTAATATTTCTTTTATCGTTCTCCCTATCTCTCTATGAAAAATAACCTAAAACCTATTTATATTATTTAAATACAAATCTAAAATAAAATAGGACAACTTAGTCAATAGGCCTCTCGAGGTGCTCTACAGGTCGTATAACAGACTATGACTCATAGATGACCTTTTGTGAACTATTGCTTCAATCCTTGATTAGGCTTCTATGACACCTCTCTATGGCCTATAGGGGGTTTCATCTCATAAAACTTCAAAAAGTCCTCATCTTCTGGTCCTCAGAGTAGGAGACTGAATCTACATCTCGTAAATACTTCTACGGCTTATTTGTATGTTTGTAAATTTAACTTTTTAAATGAAACCTTCACTAGAATTGCACACAAAACCTCATTTATGGCTTGTAGAATACTCTATAGCCTATAAAGGGTCTCGTAGATCCTCAAATTTAGTAACTTCTACATATTTTGCCTAAATATTATGTCAACCCAGAAATCTTGCAAAACAAATACAAATACATATCAAACCTACTAACATTGTATTGAGAACACATAAAATACAAAGTTTTGAGCATCAAAAGTTTTGTATTTTGATAGCACATCAACTAGCAACACCAATTAGGCTTCCATCGACTAATCCCACTAAAGTGGTGGATGATTTCTTTACACCTGATGATATACCATTACCTTCCCTCAGGAAGAAGCTCTATATTGAAGATCCAAATGTCACAAGTCATGAGGCCGGAATGACAGAGGAGCTATAGTTTGAGTTTCTGCAGCTACACTCCATACAAGATGAAGAGGCTCAGAAGTAGCGTGAGATAGATAGGATGAGGGGTGTTGGACCCTTTGGACATGCTGTCACTACTGAGAAGAACACCAGGCAGGTTGAAGGTGGTTAGACTCAGCAAAAGACTCATGGTTAGGCGTCTAAGTATATTTTGTGACCACTATTCTTTGATTCTATTAGATATTTTTCATTGAGGACAATTACCCCCTTCTTCGGGGTCTGTGTTTCATGCCCGCAGATACTGATGTACAACTTGGTGATCCTCTATCTTAGGACATCGTTATGCTATTTGGAGCTCTCCCTCTATTTCAGAGACTACTTTTGGTATACTTATTCGTTCGTTGCATTGCATATATTTGTTCAGGGGTACAATGGAGCCCTGTCCTGTCCTATGATTTTTGTCAATTTGTTTAGAGGTCTGTGGATGTATATATGTGTGGGTTGTGCCCATTCCATATGATTAGATCTGTCTGATGGGTATATTGAATGACTTTACCCACCATGGCGGCCTTCTCGGCCCGCATATCTATATATGATGCTATATTGGCTCTACGTTGCGTTTGCTGGTATTTTCTGAGTGCAAGATTATTTTGGATAGTTGTAAAACAAAGGAAACTCTGCCAAAAATTTTTAAATTGTAAGTCATCCATTTGTGACTTGGCTTTGTGATTGTGTCTGGGTGCCCAATTCGGACACTAGCCATGGCCCACGGGGTTGGGTCATGATAGAAATGGTATCAGAGTAGTTCATCCTTGGAATGTCCACAGACCGTGTCTCATAGAGTCTTGTTTATTGGTGTGTTATGCACCACATCTATAAATAGGAGGCTACAGGAGATTTAGGATGTTATTCTTTATTTCTTATCTTAGATCATGCGATAGAGGGGTGTTATTAGGGTTACCTTTTTCTGACATAATGTTTTGTTTCTAGCAATGCCTCCGAGAAATACCCTAGTTGCCCAGATGGGTAAGTCTACAGCAGTTGGTGAGACCAGTCGAGTTTATAGAGACTATTTGGTATTTATTTGTGGTCGTTGTACTATGACTGATTTGGTAAAGTTAGATATGATTGAGTTCGATGTAATTATGGGTATGGATTGGCTAACTTCTTGTTATGCTAATGTTGATTATCAAAAGAAGATAGTCCATTTCTAATTTCCAGGGGAACAAGTTATTGAGTGGGCAGGCAATATTGCATCGTCGAGCGGTAAATTTATTTCATACCTCAGGGAAAGAAAAATGATCAGAAAAGGTTATCTTTATTATCTGGTTCGTGTCCATGATTTCGAGGCAGAGGCACCGACTCTTCAGTCAATCCCAGTCATCAATGAATTCCTAGATGTATTCCTAGACGAGTGTCCAAGTTTTCCTCTCGAGCCGAGATAGAGTTTGCTATAGATCTGCTGCCAGACTTTCAGCCTCTTTCTATTCCTGCGTATAAAACGATACCAGCAGAATTAAAGGAATTACAAGAACATTTGAGAGATCTATTGGAGAAGGGTTTTATTTGACCTAGTACGTCACCTTAGGGAGCTCCGGTATTATTGGTAAGGAGTAAATATGGATCGCTGTGGATGTATATTTATTATCGACAGCTGAATAAGGTACCAATAAAGAATAAATAAACCTTCCCAGGATTGCCAAATTATTTGACCAGTTGCAGGGAGCTAAATATTTTTCAAAGATAGACCTACGGTCGGGTTACCACCAGGTTTGAGAACGAGAGAAAGATATCCCCAAGATAGTATTAAGAACCTGGTATGGGCATTATGAATTCAGAGTTATGTCTTTTGGGCTAACAAATGCTCCAGCGGTATTCACGGATCTTGTGAATTGGGTATTTAGACCG
>DF359007.1:34780-48046 GCA_000787875.1 Solanum virginianum | reverse complement strand
ATGAACCCGGGATGGGCATTATGAATTCAGAGTTATGTCTTTTGGGCTAACAAATGCTCTAGCAGTATTCATGGATCTTATGAATCGGGTATTTAGACCATTCTTGGATATGTTTGTGATCATGTTTATTGATGACATTCTGGACTATTCAAAGTTAGAAGAGAAGCACGCGGGTCATCTGAGGACGGTGCTTGGCACACTTCGGCACCAGAAATTATATGCTAAATTTTCTAAATGTGAATTTTGGCTGTCTTCAGTGGCATTTTCTGGGGCATATTATAGGAGCTGACGGCGTCCGGGTGGATTCCCAGAAGACTGAGGCCATAAAGAATTGTCCTAGACATACGACGTCGATAGAGGTGCATAGCTACCTAGGATTAGCTGGCTATTATCGGAGATTTATGGAGAATTTTGTTACTATTTTAGTGCCTTTGACAAGACTGACTCAGATAGGAGTGTAATTCCAGTGGTCTGATGCTTGTTAGTATGGTTTCTAGTTGCAAAAAGAAGTTGACTATAGCTCCAGTCCTGACTCTTCCTGAGGGTCCAGATGGGTATGTGATTTATTGTGATGTCTCTAGTATGGGTTAGGGATGTGTGTTGATGCAGCATGGCAGGGTGATAGCTTATGCTTCCCGGTTTATTGTGATGTCTCTAGTGTGGGTTAGGGATGTGTGTTGATGCAGCATGGCAGGTTGATAGCTTATGCTTCTTGGCAGTTTCGGAAACATGTAAAGAATTATCCTACCTACAATTTGGAGCTAGCTGCAGTGATTCATGCCTTAAGGATGTGGAGACATTATTTATATGGGGTTCACGTTGATATTTGTACCGATCATATTGAACAGTGGATGAAAGTTAAAAGGCGGGGCCACGTAGCCCAATCCGGTAAGAGCCTCGAGTACATCTTTAGACAGAAGAAGCTGAACTTGCGACAGCAGAAGTGGTTAGAGTTACTGAAAGATTATGATATGGATATTCTCTACCATCCTGGGAAAGCTAATGTGGTGGCAGATGTAGTTAGACGTAAGTCTATGGGTAGTTTAGCGGGTACACCTTCAGAGAGGAGAGAGATGGCCCACGATATTCATCAGCTAGCTAATCTTGGAGTTTGTTTGGCTAATTCTGGATATGTTGGGGTTTCGATTCAAGGTGTGGGTGAATCTTCCCTTACAAAAGAGATTAAGCAGTGTCAGTATGAGGATCCCATTCTGGCTTAGTATAGGGACACAACCCTTAAAAAGGGAACCACTCTATTTGAACATACCTGTGATGGAACATTATTATTCAGGGGCAGGTTGTATGTACCTGATGTGGCAAGTTTGTGACGACAGGTTATAGGTGAGGCACATTATGCCCGCTATTCTATTCACCCCAGGTTAGCAAAGATGTACCATGATGTCAAATATTTATATTGGTGGGATGGTATGAAAAGAGACATAGCAGAGTTCGTCGCTCAGTGTCCAAATTGCCAACAGGTTAAAATTGAGCACTAGAAGCCCGATGGGCTACTGCAGGAGATAGAGATACCAATATTGAAGTGGGAGATCATTAATATGTATTTAGTTACAAGTTTACCTCACACTCCACGGAGGTATGATTCCATTTGGTTTATTGTTGATCTACTGACGAAATCAGCCCATTTTCTTCTGGTCCGGACTACCTACTCAGCTAAGGATTATGCTAGACTTTATATTAGGGAGATTGTGCGACTTTATGGTGTTCCTATTTCTATTATCTCTGATAGAGGTGCCCAGTTTACTACAAATTTCTGGAGGTCGTTTCAAGCAGGCTTGGGGACGCAGGTGAATCTTAGTACAGTATTCCATCCGCAGTCTGACCGACAAGCCAAGCGCACTATTCAGACTTTGGAAGATATGCTGCGAGCCTATGTTATTGATTTCAGAGGTAGCTGGGATGATCATTTGTCGCTTATTGAATTTGCTTATAATAACAGCTACCACTCCAGTGTTATTGATTTCAGAGGTAGCTGGGATGATCATTTGTCGCTTATTGAATTTGCTTATAATAACTGCTACCACTCCAGTATTCAGATAGCACCGTAAAAGGCATTGTATGGCAGGAAATGTAGGTCACCGATCAGTTGGTTTGATGTTGGAGAAACTGAGTTGATTGACCCAGATGTGGTTAAGCAGGCAGTGGATAAGGTGAAACTCATTGGGGAGCAATTGTTAGCGGCTTAGAGTCGACAGAAATCGTATGCAGATAATCGCCGTCGACATTTAGAATTTCAGATTGGTGATAGGGTTTTTCTTAAAGTATCACCTATGAAAGGTGTTATGAGGTTTGGTAAGAAAGGGAAACTCAGTCCGAGATACATTGGGCCATAACAAGTTGTTCGCAGAATAGGCAAGGTTGCCTATGAGTTAGATCTGCCAGCTGTTTTGGACGTGATACACCCGGTATTCCATGTTTCTATGCTTCGTAAGTATATTAGTGAGCCTTCCAGAATCTTCCCAGTGGATGATATCCAGGTTACAAAAGAACTGTCTTATTAAGACCAGTCCATAGCCATATTAGATCGTCAGGTAAGAAAATTACAAAATAAAGATGTGGTTTCTGTTAAAGTGCTGTGGCGAAATAATAACTGAGAGGAAATGACCTGGGAAGCCAAAGAGCAAATAAAGAAGAAGTATCCTCACTTGTTTTCAATGCCTACAGGTAATTTAATTCTTCGTTTGACTTTGCTGCTAGATAAATAAATTGTTGGTCAATGAATGTATTATTGTGATAATTGGAAAGGAGACTCCCCCAAATTGTTAGTATGACTTGTAAAGCTACTTTAATATTCGAGGATGAATGTTCTAAAGAGGGGGAGGATGTTAGAACCCGTATCTCATGCATTGGAGAAATTAGGAAAATTTGGGATTAAAAGTGGAATTAATTGGAGGTTGCATTTTTAGTTGTTACCGGAGCCAAAGTTTAACTTTGGTCAACATTTGGGATTTGGAAGCTCGAATTAGAATTTTGAAAATTTCAGCAGTTTCGTATGGTCACACTAACGCTAGATATGGTTTCGTTGCAATTTTTAGAGCTTCTAAGAATATTTTGAATTTTTGAATTCGGAACTAGTTTAAGTGAGTTTTCTCAGCTTTTGGGATCAAGGAGGCCTCAATTGCAAATTATAATATTTCTATTGGATCCAAAATGTTGAGTTTGGGCTAGGAGGACCTTTTGTTCAGTTCTGGGGCTTTCGTTTGATTTGACCTATAGGTAGTGTTCGAGATTGAGAAGTGGGACCCATATTGGCATAAAATGATCTCCGTTGGAAATTTCAACTGCACCATTGAGTCCGAAATGTTGTTTCTGATAATATTTCATATATAAATTGTATCTTTTTTACTTCAGATGAGGCCGGAACAACGAAATTAAGTTTGAACAGTGGATGAAAGTTAAAAGGCGGGGCCACGTAGCCCAATCCGGTGTTGCCACATGGCAGACAAGGTTGGAATTGAGATAAAAACTGTTGATTACCTGCGTTTTCAATGTGTATAGAAAACTTAAAGTTGTAATTTCTTCCTCATATTAGCTCCACCTTCGAAACGATTTTCGCTACTGAATTTCTTATTACTTGGGGAACATTTTCTTGTAAAAATTTCAAGATTTAGATGATGTTTTCCGGTGATGAAATTTTTGGACCATTTTACCCTTTTATTTGAATTAAGTGATTTTGGTGTCGTTGGATTTATTATATAATTATGATGTTATATTTGAATAGATTTTGGTGAATCGGAGTGTTGTTGTAATTGTTATGGGCCAATTTGGACGTTATTGCATATCTAATGAAATTTGGATAAGAATAAAAATGGCATTGTTAGAATGTCCTTAAGTATTGTTGGTATGTATTTGGGTTAATATTTGAATGTATAAGCATTGTTATTGGATTAAAGGTAAGCCATTGAATCAAGTTTATAGATGTTGTTGAATAATGAGAAAGAGAGCTATTATTATTGTATTTCTTTTCGGATTGGTTGTTGTTGTTGTTTGTTGATTTGGCCGAGTTGAATTCTTGGGGTGGCCTACTTTCAGGGGAAATGTTGTCCAATTTTTTGTAAAATTAAGGGCAAAGTTGGAATTTAATGCCCAAAAGGTTTTTAGCTAATTTTTTGCCATTTGATGACTTGTTTGTAGACTTTGGATAGTCCGAAGCATAAGTTGGATTTGACTTGCGTCTGGATTGTTTTGGAGAGCGTTTGAGGTATGTAAAGCAACCTTTCTTTTTGTCATGTCTTAGTTAATATAGGTTATGATACGAGCGTCGAGGAAACTCTATTCTCGCAACCCGAGCATTTGTATGGTCCGTATTTATTCTTTCGTATTCTTGTGTTAATATGTCATAAAATTGGTTCTTATATCTTTGAAATTCATAAGTTGCAAATAGTATGTGAAATTTGATTAGTTTTTGAAAGAAGTTATTCTTTAATGATTTTAAAACTACAAACGCCCATAACCTTTACAGAAAAGCTTGGATTGCTTTGAAATTAGTTTTGAAAGGATTTATTCTTTAACGATGTTTAAAACTATAAACGTCCGTAATTTTTGATGGAAAGTCGGATTGCTTCGAAAATAATTTTAAAATGCCTCGCAGGAGTTTGTATGATCTAGGTTAGATATGATCTCAATAAGTTGGGCTAGTTTAGGTCTCCACCATTTGTGGGTCCTGCGATGCCCTTTTATGCCATTTTGATAATTTTTTAAAGATTATGTACTAATTATTATTCTGGTTTCTAATATGATTCTTTTACTTATCTTGAGAATTTATGATAATGATTTTATGCATATGATTACTCATTACTCTGCTCGTGCCTACTATGATATCATTCACCGGTTTCTGGGCTGCTTGATTGTCGTGCGCATTATAATATGCTCCGGTGTAAGGCTGTGTTTAGCAGTGAGGACAGGGACGACGATACGTAATGCCTGGGTCACTACATATTCTACTATGTTTGGTGTTAGGCTAGATCTGGATGAATACGGGGACGTTAATACGTAATGCCTGACTCACTCATACTATTTTTGTATTGCGATATGTGAGTACAGGGATGGTGATACGTAATGCCTGGCTCACTTACGCTATTCTGTATTATGATATGTGAGGGGGATTCAGAGATTTGCAACTTTCTGGTATTATGGCGCCATTGACGGGTGGGCGACCATATTTCCTGTGCCCCATGCATGATTTGTAATTTGAAAGTAAACATTTTGGTATTTTAGGATATGCATTTGCCTACCTTACTTTAGTTTGATTATTACTCAGATTTACATTCTATACACTCTGTTTTACATATTCACTACGTATTTCGTATTGACCCTCTTCTTCAGGGGCTACGTTTCATGCCCGCAGGTACTGATAAACAACTTGGTGATCCTCCAGCTTAGGACACCCTTCTGCTATTTAGAGCGCTCCCTCTATTTTGGGGCCTACTTTTGGTATACTTATTCGTTCGTTGCATTACATATATTTGTTCAGGGGTACGGCGGGGCCCTATCCCGTCCTATGATTTTTGTCAGTTTGATTAGAGGTCTGTGGATGTATATAAGTGTGGGTTGTGCCCAGTCCATATGATTAGATCTGTATGATGTGTATGTTGAGTGGCTTTACCCGCCATGGCGGCCTTGTCGGCCCGCATATGTATATATGATGTTTTGTTGGCCCTGTATGGTCTTTGTTGGTATTTTCTGAGTGCAAAGTTATTTTGAATAGTCCGTAAAACAAAGAAAACTCTGCTTAAATTTTTAAATTTATAATCTGCGTTGCGTTTGCTAGTATTTTCTGAGCGCAGGATTATTTTGGATAGTTGTAAAACAAAGGAAACTCTGCCTAATTTTTTTAAAATATAAGTCATTTGTTTATGACTTGGCTTTGCGATTGTGTCTGGGTGCCCAATCCGAGCACTAGTCATGGCCTATGGGGTTGGGTCGTGACAATCTCCCCCTTGGGAGAAAACATCCACTCAACCATCCCTCACCAAAACCTCCAACTCTATCAAGGTAGAAATCAAGGTCTTGCTTAACTAGACCTTTTCAATGAAAGAAAATTCGGAACCATCAAAACCACTACACCATCATTTCCAACTTCGCCCAACCTTATTCCTCACCTAGTCAACCAATGTACTTCTCAAACCACCCTTTTGTCACCCCAAACACTCCCGCTTTACATAATTAGCAAGCAATCTCTCCTTCTTCGAAATTCACAACATCACCCTCAAACGATTCACAAGCTCTTCATCACTTCCGAAAATAAACCAACATATCATCACCAAAGACCACTACAACATAACAAGATAGGGGTTAAAGGCCCTATTCTTGAGACCTACAGATATAACCGGTCCATAAGTCAAACCAAAAGGCACCATGCCAAATTCAAAATATCGCAAAGGACATTTAATAACTCATTGATCACTAAAGACAACTCAATAGAAACAACTTAGGTTCAACACCCGTAACTATTACAAGATGATAAATGTAACCCTTATAGATCAATTGTACCTTAAGATAAGAAATGGACTTATGCCTTCACAACCACCTTACAAGCCCCCACAAAAGGATGAGTCTATTAGGAAATTAAAGTCTAACTTTATAGGCTGTACAATCAATAGAGACACAATATGAATGCAACTAGTTCATCCCAAATTTGACATCACGATTCACCACATCTAATTCATCAAAGTCACAAGACAAGACCTAATACAATATGAACACGAAAGAATACCTATGAAATTTCTAGCAATAATAGACTCAATAAAGGGTAAACACCAAAGGTTCACATAACAACACGGGACACACAAGAAGCCCTCTAGATACCAAAAGGAATAATGAAAGGAATAGTAGAACTCGGATCCATCAAAATCAAAATCTTTAACTTACCTGCGAAGTACCATGCCAAGCCTAGTGACTCCTAAAAGGGTATGGTTGAGAATGTCGGCAACCATCCTTATCGGTTTTAGGTACCCCCGGATAATGTCTCATCTTATGATTTATTCCACCATATCATAAAATACACCCGAACCGGCTAAGCAATCTCCCGGGTGGTACCTTCCACACTTGTTGTATATAGGAGTAACTTGTCCACCAACGCCTTCACCTTGATTCTTGGGGCTGTCCACCCCATACTTGCAACCCTCTTGTTTGGAGCATCGTCAGACTCATGATCCTTGAAGCTACCATCAAATCGAGCCCTCTTAGATCCCTCACTTCTCCTCTTTCTAAGCTTCTCCCACTCAAGATGTTTGGCATAAGTCATAAGGTGGGACAAATCCATATCACTTATTAACATAGCGGCACGACATTCCTCATTCACCAAATTGAATACACCCGTCACAAACTTGTTCATCCTTGACCGCAAATCGGCAACCAATTTTGGAGCATACTTGGAGACTTTGTTGAACTTAAGGGCATACTCCTTTACACTCATGGACCTTTGTTTTGAATTCATAAATTCCATCATTTTGGCCTCCCTTAGCTCAAGAAGGAAGAATCGCTTGAGAAATGCCACATTAAACTCCTCCAAAGAATTGCATCATGATTTCCCCTTTCCACATTCTATTGTGCAAACCAAATTTAAGCCACCCCCTTTAGTAAGTAGGCCTCTAACTCTGCCTTTTCCTCCAAATTCACCCCCATGACAGACAACACCTTGTACACCTCATCGATGAACTCTCTGGGATCTTCATCCACCTTAGACCTATAGAACTCTGGTTGATTTATTCGAGCAAAGTCCCTTACTTTCAAGGCTGGAGTATTAACATGAGTAGCTTAGGCCCCTTGGTTCATTTGGTGGGCCATAGCATATGTCAATAATGTAATAGCATTTCGGAGTCAACTTTGGTAGCCCCTCCATCTTGAGGAACTTGAGGAGTGGGGTAAGCCGGTTGTCCCATAGGTGCACGACCCTTCCTTAGACTTTCTCATTGAAATGGCATGATCGACTAGAAGAGTAAAGAACATTTGTTAGAGGGAAAAGTATTATCTCACCTCTAAAGCACGACTTAGACCATGAAGATGGGAAATATTTCCTAAAATACCTCATAGCTTCCCATTCATAGTTTTGCTGGGCTTTACAACCATGAATAAGACTCTAATCGACGTGGTATGTTGGATGCCGAGGACCATTAACAACCTAGTGCTCTGATACTAAGTTTGTCACGACCCAGACCTAGGGCCAAGATGTGACACGGCTAATGAGGAACCCAGAGGGACCCCAAATAAGTCTCTTAGCATATCATACACACATCCTTGGCCGTGAAAGCAATTACATAACAACAACAGGGTAAAATAAGGACACACGGGACTAAGGGAATTATTTGATATCATAAATCATAAGGAGTCAAGCTCAAAGCATAGATACATCATAATATTCCAACAACACCTCTAAGCTTAGAAAGGAGCGGGGTAAATGACTATTTTTTGTCTTGCCCTCATAATGTCAAATATCAACATAAAGAAGTTTTTGAAGTAAAAAAAGAAAGTAGATAGTGTTCTAAAACTTGAGGACTCACCAACCTTATCTTCAAGATGTCAAACTAGCCATGTGGAGGAAGATAGTCAAATAGATCTCTGGTTCCTACATGGTAACATCATGTAGGAGTAGAGTATGCGTTAGTACATTTGAATGTATTAAGTAAGTAGGATGCAATGCAACAAGAGATAGGCGACATAGTAAAAATTTATAATGATAAATAATAGATAGCATAATAACAATATGACATGTATGATCAATGCTTAAGTAAATCATACTTTGCAAATCATTCATCTTACATAGAACTTAATATAAAAATATGGGAAGAAAACCTCAACCGACATAAACCATGTGAGCTAGTCCATGGAGTCCTGATGTCTACCCTAAAATAGTAGAATGGGAAAATCACTTGCCACATCGATCTTGCTAATGCCTAAGTGGATCCAGTAAGCCTTATGTGAATCAGGTACTCACCTATAGTTCTTAGACTCGGGTACTCGCATCAAGCCTTCATATTTAGGGTACTCGCCTCTTAAGAATTTGGGTACTCGCTTCTAATCCCTTCACCTACAGTGGCACAAAGTTTTGGGACTTGGGCACGCACCTCTAGTCTACTCGATGCTAAGTCTAATCCTATAGAATACATAAAATAATCATAGCTTTAATTATATGGAAGACATTACACGAGTAGCTCTTAACATTATTGACCTTAAATAGTGAGCCTAACTTCAAATATAAGAATGGTCATCATCAACATTAGCCTTGCATTAACATTAACATCAAAGGCTCACAAGAGGTATAATCTTTGAAAAAGGGCTTAAAAGCACTTTCGAGGCACATTTTCGGGCACTTTTTGGGGTCGTTTCACACGAGAGGTATAATCTTTGAGAAAAAGGACATAATCAGGCTTTACAACATCATCAATATTTTCATGAATTAAACACATCTTTAGAATGCCCAAAATCATCATAAAGTCACTTGACTCATAAATCAACCAATATGTCATCAAAACTATAAGAATCCTTGAAAAGACATTTTATCAAAAACTTGGCGGGTGTGCAATATATATCAAGACCCTTCCTCAAATCTCAAGATAGATCATAGATTTATAGCCCAAAACATGCTTAAACAGTTACAAGTGTATAAAACCCCAGCCTAGTTCATATTCAAATTCATAATAAGTAAGACCCATAAGTAAATCAACTTAGAATATACAATTTCTTTATAAAGGAGGATTGAGCACCATGGGTGAAAGGACCCAATGATTGAAACCCACATACCTTAATCTTGGAGTTTCTTGAAGAAGGACTTGAGGAGGACTTGGGGCTTGACTTGCTTTTCTTGAACTCCAATAAAACTTCTTGAAAGTATTGAGAATGGAAGGATAATTTGGTGAAGATTCGAGAGGAATTTGAGAGTTTTTGGTGAGTTTTTAAGGCTAAAAATGGCTAAAGAATGAGGGATTTTTGCATATACAGGTATTAGGTTCTTACCCAATTGCCCTGGAGTAAAAAAGAATTTTTTAAAAAGTTTTGAACTAGTCCGCGTAGGGGACTGGTCGCGGACAGCTACTATTTTTGTGAAGCTTCACCAAAAAATTATTTTCTTGGCACGAATAAAGAATACCTTGTAGGTACTTGTCCCCCCATTCAAATTTGCCCTCTAAACAAGAATATGAGGTCGAATTTGCAAAATTCTTCATGGATTGTGAGATATTAAAGAAACTATGCATAATGAGGTCTTTTCAAACTATGACCAATTTTGAGATATCAGGAAATTATGACTATGGGACATTCCTGAGCAAATGTGGGGCGTTTCAATATCTTTGCCTTAGGAACATTCATCCCCGAATATCTAAGAATTGTATACACGAGAAGTAAGCAAGATAATTTCAGACCATACAATTATGTAACAATGCACTTAAACATCATTTCAAACAAAACCTCAACATAAGTGTCAAAATCACTATGAACTTATCAATTTAAACATAAATGTATGCAATTGACATGAGGGCTGAATCTTAAGACTTGGAATCACATGAAGGACTTAGTAGTTATTTAAGACTTGAATAAAGTGAAAGAGGTATGAATATCACTCTAATACGACCGCTTTGGCTCCCCTATTGACTCCTTTGTCTCATTGACTCCTCCAAAGAACCTTGACAAAAGTTATCTCCTTGTCCCTTAACCTTCTTATTTGTCTATCAAAGATTTCTCCCCGAACCTCCCATTAGGCAAATTATCCTTCATCACATTCACAACCTACAAAGTTACCATAGCACTTGGGGTCACCACACACCACCCTAACATAGAAATATGGGAATACCGGATGAATCAAATCCACATCCATGAACAAATCTAATCCTTGTGCAACCTTTCCAATCCCTCCAACACTGTAAGGACCTATAAACCTTAACACCTATTGTCAACCTTAAACACATATAGTCCATTTTGGCATCAAAAGCCAACATCTCCCCCCGGGAGAAAAGCTCTACTCTACCATCCCTCACCAAGACCTCCAATTCTATTAAGGCGAAAATCAAGGCCTTGCTTAACTAGACCTCTTCAACCAAAGAAAATTCGAGACCACCAAAACCACTACACCACCATTCTCAACTTCACCCAACCTCATTCCCAATCTAGTCAATCGATGTACTTCTCCAACCACCTTTTTGTCACCCGAAAGACTCCCACTTTCCATAATTAGCAAACAACCTCACCTTCTTCGAAATTCACAACATCACCCTCAAATGATTCATAAGCTCTTCCTCACTTTCGTAAACAAACCAACATATAATCACCTACGACCACCATAACATATATACAACCGGTGCATAAGTCAAACCAAAAAATACCACCCTAAATTTAAAATATCAGAAAGGACATTCAATAACTCATTGATTACCGGAGACAACTCAATAGAAACAACTTTTGTTCAACACCCCTAACTCTTACAAGATGATAAATGCAACCCTTAGAGATCAATTGTACCTTAAAACAAGTAATGGACTTATCTCTTCACAACCACCTTACAAGCCCCCAGTCAAGGACGGGTCTATTAGGGAATTGGAATCTAACTCTATGAACCCTACAATCAATAGAGACATAATATGCATACAACTGGTCCATCCAAAGTATGACATCAAGATTCACCACATCTAATTCAACAAAGTCACAAGACAAGACCTAATGCAATATGAACATGGAACAATACCATTGAACTTTCTAGCAACAATAGACTCAAGAAAATGGTAGATACCAAAGGTTCACAGAACAACTCGGGACATATAAGAAGCCCATAGCAACAAAAAGAAATAATGAAAGAAATAGTGGAAGCTGGATCCGTCAAAATCAAAACCATTAACTTACCTACGAAGTACCATGCCAAGCCTAATGACTCCTAGAGGGGTATGGTTGAGAATGTCGACGACCATCCTTATCATTTTTAGGGACCCATAGACAATGTCTCAACTTATGATCCATTCCACCACCTCAAAAACATGCACCTAAACTGACTAAGCAATCTCCCGAATAGTACCTTCCACACTTGTTTAATATAGGAGGAGTTTGTCCACCAACACCTTCACCTTGATACTTGGGGTTGTCCACCCCATCCTTGGCAACCCTCTGGTTTGGAGTATCAAATCAAACCCTCTTGGATCCCTTACTTCTCCTTTTCCTAAGCTTCTCCCCCTCAAGTTTTTTGGCATAATTCATGAGGCAGTAAAAATTCATATCACTTATTAACATAGCAGCACGACACTCTTCATTCACCAAATCGGATATAGCTATCATAAAGTTGTTCATCCTTGACTGCAAATCGGCAACCAAATGTGGAGCATACTTGGAGAGTTTCTTGAAATTAAGATCACACTCATGTACCCTTGCTTTAAAATTCATAAACTCTATCATTTTGGCCTTCATTAGCTCAAGAAGGAAGAACTGATTGAGAAATGCCGCCTTAAACCCCTCCCAAGCAATAGTATCATGATTTCCCCTTTCCACCTTCCATTGCACAAACAAAATTTGAACCACCCCTTTTAGTTGGTCGGCCACTAACTTTGCCTTTTCCTCTGAATTCACCCCTATGACAGACAACATATTATACACCTCATCGATGAACTCTTGGGGATCCTCATCCACCTTAGACCCATAGAACTCCACTAGATTCATTCAAGCAAAGTTGCTTACTCTCGAGGCTGGAGTATTAGCATGAGGAGTTTGGTCCCCTTGGTTCATTTGGTGGGCCATAGCATGTGCCAAAAAAGTAATAGCATTTTGTAACTCAACTTTGGTATCCTCTCTATCTTGAAGAGCTTAAGGAGCGGGGTAAGCCAGTTGTCCTATACGTGCACGACCCTTCCTTGGCCTTCCTCTTTGAAGATACATGATCAACTAGAAGAGTAAAGAAGTGAGGGCCACGACACTTTCCAGGCTCACCCTCATAATGTCAAATAACAATATAAAGAAGTTTTAGAAATACTGAAAGAAAGCAGATAGTGTCCTCGAACTTGAGGACTCACAAAGCTTATCTTTAAGATGTCAAACTAGCCACGTGGAGGACGATAGTCAAATGGAGCTCTCCTTCTTAAATGGTAACATCATGTAGGCATAAAGTATACATTAGTACGTTTAAATGTACTAATTATGTAGGGTGCAATGCAACAAGAGATAGGAAACATAGTCAAAATGCATAACGATAAACAATAGATAGCATAATAATAATATGGCATGTATGATCAATGCTTAAGTAAATCATGTTTTGCAAATTATTCATCTTAAATAAAA
>DF359007.1:8722-34764 GCA_000787875.1 Solanum virginianum | reverse complement strand
AATATGGCATGTATGATCAATGCTTAAGTAAATCATGCTTTGCAAATCATTCATCTTACATAAAACATAATATATAAATGTGGGAAGCAACCTCAACCAACATAAACCATGTGAGCTAGTCCATTGAGTCCAGATGTCAACCCTACATATGAAGAAAGGGGAAAATCACTTGAAAGGTGATCTTTCTAATTCCTAAGTTGATCCACTAAACCTTATGTGAACTAGGTACTCACCTCTAGTTCTTAGACTCGGGTACTCATCTCAAGCCTTCATATTCAGGGCACTCGCCTCTTAGGAATTTGGGTACTTGCTCTAATCCCTTCACCTACGGTTGCACATAGTTTTGAGACTTGGGTACTCGCTTCTAGTACACTCGGTGCTAAGTCTAATCCCATGGAATACATAAAATAATCATTGCTTTAATAACTTGTAAGAAATATAAAAGACATGACATGAGTAACTCTTAATATAATTGACCTCAAATGGTGAGCCTTACTTCAAACATTAGAATAGGTCATCATCAATATTACCCTTGCATTAACATCAACATCAAAGTCTCACAAGAGGTTAAATCATTGAAAAAAGGGCTTACTCCGACTTTACAATATCATCAACATTTTCATGAATTAAATATATCTTTAGAATGCCCAAAACCATCATAAACTCACTTCACTCATAAATCAACCATTATATCATCAAACCTTTAAGAATCCTTGAAAAGGCATTTCAGCAAACATGCTATTCAAGAGTGAAATCATGCAAGGAAATTTGAACTAAATCAACCCACCAACACTTGGTAATACCCTCATGCAATATACATCAAGACCCTTCCACAAATCTTAAGATAGATCATAGATTTATAGCTCAAAACATGCATAAACTGTCACAAGTTTATGAAACCCTAACATAGTTCATAGTCAAACTCATAATAAGTAAGACCCATAAGTAAATAAACTTAGGAACATGCAATTTATATAAAAAGAAGGATTGGGCACCATAGGTGACAGGACCTAATAGTTGAAACCCATATACCTTAATCTTGGAGTTTCTTAAATGACTTGAGGAGGACTTGGGGCGTGACTTGGTTTTCTTAAACTCCAACAAAACTTCTTGAAGGTCTTGAGAATGGATGGAGAATTTGATGAAGATTAGAGAGAAATTTGAGAGTTTTTGGTGAGTTTTTAGGGCTAAAAACGACTAAAGAATGAGGAATTTTGGCATATATAGTAATTGGGTTCTTACCCAATTGCCCTGGAGTAAAAAAACAATTTTTCAAAAAATTTTAAACTAGTCTGCGCCAGGTCCGTGTCGCAGACTAGTCACGGACAGCTACTATTTTTTTGAAGTTTCACCAAAAAATTATTTTCTTGGCACGGATAAAGTATACCTTATAGGTACTCATTCTCCCACATAATTTTGCCTTCTGAACATTAATATGAAATCAGATTTTCTAAATCCTACACGAATTGTGAGATATTAAATAAAATATGCAAAGGGATCACAGATAGTAGGAAGTACACGAATTGTGAGATATTAAATAAAATATGCATTATAGGGCCTTTTCGAGCTACAAGCTTTGGTTTATTTCCTTCAGCAGCCCGCGAACTTCTGTCAGAGGTGATTAGTCTCCTTACGTGGCTTTTATCGAGGAGTCGTTTGGCAACTTGATGTCGATTCATCACATCCTAGGGTTGAAGAGGGGTGTTTCAATATTCCCAATTTTGAGACATAAGGAAATTACGATTGTTGGGCATTCCTAAGCACATTTGGGGCGTTACACATGGCTTGCGATGCCCCTGGGTTCTATCTTGTTGCTTCGGCTAATTATATATGTACATTAGCCCTGCGATGGATGTGATTCCGACTCACATGTGGCCTATGATTCGTTTACATTGCATTGCACTATTGACTATACTTACCAACCAAACTTATTATAATTTATGTTCATAATGTGTACTAACCCTTTTTATGTATATAATAGAATTGTTCATTATTTCATACTTTTTTATTTCTCTTACCTATTCGGCTTAACCTACTAGTAAATTTTGGTATACTAACCTCCACATTATTTTCTCTCTACAAATTGAGAATAGGGAACCGGACAGGTTAGTTGATCTTTCTGGCTAAGTTACTATCCATTCATTAAGATCTTAGCGGTGAGGCTCAGACTTTGTATCACCGTGAATCTTTGAGTCTTCCTTTTATTTATTCCATCTCATAGTTTCAATCAGATATTATGAGATAACATTGTATCTTATTTAGAGAATATTGTATTTACTCTTTCACACTACTTTAGATACTCTTGTACTCATGACTCTAGATTTTGGGATTGTTTATGACATATTGTGATGGTTTACACTTTATTTCATTCTTCTTCAATTGCGATTTGATTTTTGGGTCATGACAGACTTGATATCAGACTGTACGTTCATTGGGCTTGTTAGTCAAGTGGAGATGTCTAGTGGATTCTTGAGGATCGGTGTGTAGATGTGCCCACCGATCTTCAAGGGGCTGTGGGCGACTTGATATGAAAGCCTTCATATCTTGTTTTAATTAGTGTGTTTCTTCATATGACATTATTTGAAAGAATCTAATCTACTCTTTCTTTATAGATGTTGGTTACTATGTCTCGATGATCTGTTGAAGAGCCTTAGTCAGCTGATGTGACTCCTATTGGAGGTTGAGGCATGGTTTATGACAGGGCCAAGGGATTGCTAGAGGGGCAGCTCCACCCAGGGAATAGACTAGATCAACTTCTCCAAAGCCTGTTATTGAGCTAGAGGGTCCTCCTAATCCTATTCCACAATCTTTTACTCCAGCCCCCACGCCCTTAATTCATGCATATCCGGAGGGATCCATCTTTAAGCACCATATGGAGATGTACTTGGCCTAATGAAGCCTTTTTCCAACTAGTCCTTCAACTAATCCTTCAATTCAGTTGGTGTAATATGATAAGGAGGAATAGAGATAGATTGAGTATCCAGGAAAAGATCTATACCAAAGTCTACTTTCCTTTCGGGATGAATACCAGGCAAGTCTTTCTGAAACATATCTGGAAATGCATTCACTAGTGAAACCGATTCAAGAGTAGGCTACTCGAACTCCGCATCTTTGACCCTCATAATCTGATAGATACACTCCTTGGAGATTATCTTTCAGGTCGTAAGGTAGGAAATAAACAAACCTTTAATGGCATATCACTACCCTTCCGTTCAAAAATGGGCTCATTCAAAAATTGGAACTTGACCTTCCAGGTTCTACAATATATAGAGACATATGACGTTTCCAACTAATTAACCCCGATAATCAGATCAAAATCAAACATCTCAAGTTCCACAAGATCACACGGTAAGACTTTATGCAAAATAGAGATAGGTCAACATCGATAAAATTTATGAACAATCACTGATTCACCCATCGAAGTATAGCCAATTGCCCTGGAGTAAAAAAACAATTTTTCAAAAAATTTTAAACTAGTCTGCGCCAGGTCCGTGTCGCAGACTAGTCACGGACAGCTACTATAATACCCAACAAAGTATTTACAAAAGGTAAATTAGGACTCAGGTCAAGCAAAGCATAAGCATCAAAATCAAAAACTTTTAACATACCAGTCAAAACATTCAGAGCCTTTTTAACTTCCTAGCGAGCATGCAAAGCATAGAACCAGTTGATTCTTGGAGAAATACCTTAGGAATCTCTTTTATGGCCTAGACCACCTTGAGCAACTTCAAATTGACCCCTTTGAGCATTCTTAGCACAATCCGTAATATTTTACTTCTTGTTGCCATACCTATGGTATGCACCTAAGTCCCTCCAACAAGCACCGGTGCGATTTCTCCAACACTTGTCACACCGGAAAAACCATGGCCCAACACCAATTATTGCCTTGGGAGGAGGCACCCTAGTGTTGGCAACCCAAGTATTAGAACCTTGGCCCTATTGGAAACGACTATAACCACCATCCTTGGAGTTGGAGAACACTCACCATCATAACGAGCCATCTTAGGACCATGTACCCTCTTCTCCTTGAGCTTTTCCCCTTCTATCTATTAAGCATATACCATGACCCTAGAGATGTCTATATCCTAAATAATTATAGTCATATCACATTCCTTCACAACCAAGTTAGAGACACCAGAAATAAACTTCTGTATTCTTGCACAGTGTTAACCACAAGCATAGGAGCATACTTGGTAGTGTTTTGTGAATTTGAAGGCATGGTCCCTCACACTCATACTACCCTGTATAAGGTTGATAAACTAGATCATCTTGGCTTCCCTAAGCTCATGTGGAAAGAAATGATCCAGAAAGGCAGGCATGAAATCTTTCCAATTAATAGTATTACAATAAACCCTCTACATCAACCACTGAGTTTACCATACTTAAGCCACCTCATTCAACTGATAAGCAGCTAACTCAGCCTTCTTATCAAAAGTGACTCCCATAATAGTCAACACTTTAGTAATATCATCAATGAACTGTTGAGCATCCTTATCAGCCTTTGACCTATAGAACTCCAGAGGATTCACCTGGGAGAAGTCTCTCACCCTAGAAACCGAAGTGGAATCTCAAGCAAGATTAGCCTTCCTATTATGAGTAGTCACCACATAGGCAAGCATAGGAATTGTTACAGAATTCACCATTAGAAATAGGCTCTTTCGAAGGCCCTTGGGGAACTTGCTCCGCATAAGTCGAGGCCAGTCTTGGTAGGAGAGCCCTTCATGGAGGCATCTTCTGTAATGTGGCAAGGATATCATCAAGATAAGGACACCAAACATACAGTCCAAAGCTCAACATAAGACATGAAGAAGTAAGGCAATTCCTAGAACACCATCATAAACACCCACTTATATGCATTGTGCACTTCACACCAATAAATAAGACTCTACTCCACATGGTATATTGGACTTCGAGGATCATTTACAAACCTAGTGTTCTGATATAAAGCTTGTCAAGACCTAGACTTAGGGTTTAGGGTGACATAGCGAATGGGAATCCGAGAGTCCCCAAATAAGCCTCAAAGTATCCATATTTACATTTTTTATTCAAAAATGCAAACAATGGTAAAAACATAGTGCTATGGGATAGAAAAAATAGAACTTATGTTATGGGGATGTCATAGGGAAAGGGATTAACATAGATCCACATAACACGTAGCACATAAAGACTATGGGGAAGGTAAGTATGACTAACTCTATAGGGGAAATTCGGGACTTAGGATCTTTCACATCGTAACATAAAAGCATATCATAATACTCATAATCAATCCATATATCAATACCCAAAAGATAGCCATATCCATAATCATAATCTCCGAATACAACACTTAGCATATAAATGTAAAAGAATCCACAAGATGTCCAGCAACGCCATTAGATAGCCATACCATAAACATAATCCCCGAATACATACTTAGCATATAAGCGTAAAAGAGTTCACAATATTTTCAACAATGCCTCTAGTCATAAGATAGGACAGAGGCAAAGACATACCCCGAGCTCACACTCAAAGTAAATATCATTGAAAAAAACACCATAGGTAGAGGAATGGTGGTTTTCCTTAAAAGATAGAACTCAACACAACAAGTGATCTTAAGATCTAGGCTAACCATCGTACAGTGGATAAAGATAGTTCTCGATCCCTACATGGTTAGATTATGTAGGCAAGAAGTATGCGTTAGTACTCTTGAATGTACTAAGTATGTGGGCATGTAATGCATATGACTTACCAAACTTGCATTCGATGTTAGATGACAAAGGCACATACTATAGAAGGAGATATATAGCAAGATATAAAGTATATAATATGCCATGAAACTAATGATGGATGAAATGCAATAATGCTCATATATAGTGGGATGGACTACAACCGAAAAATCAAACTCATACGAGCTATTACATGATCCAATGTAGACTTTCCATCGGTAGAAGAGGATTACTTGCCAAGGGTAATCTACATCATACCATATGACCCGATCCTTTTGGTGTGATGGACACCTTTCTTACGACCTCACTTTTTGGAAAAATTTCCATATCATATCATATCAAATCAAGGTGTAACCATTCCTTATGATCTAGCCTTTTCGGTAATGCCTACCATATACCTATGCTGGAACATAGTTCAAGGAAAGGGAGAGGATCCTTCGAGATAGCCCTGATGCCTCCAATATATCGGTGTTATGTCAAATATTCTACAAGAATACTTATAAATATACATACTTTCAAAAGAGGCAATAGTCATTTCAATGCATCCTTGAGCTCAAAAGCCAAACACGTTTTATAGTCAGTCATGCTTGAGTTCAAAAGCCAAATCATAGTCATAATTATTCTTCTTATGCATAAGATTACATCATTCACATATATAAATTGGGCAGTTACCCAAAATGCTCAAAGAGCCGTATCATAGACATTTATTTGATCATATTCTTGTCAGCCATAATATTATCAAAATCATATACAAAAATGTAATTGGGCTTAACCCACTTCATAATTTTCATAAAATCTAATGCTCATGAATGCATATCCCATGGATGATGTGAGAATAGCATGGGTAATATAGAGTCAATCGAAAATCAACAACATAATATGAAATTCAAGTAAATTTATATGTAAAGTTCAAATTCAAAATATAATATTGATTACCCATGCTTAAATCAAACTTTACAGAGACAATGCACATTTAAATATTCATAATAATAAAGTAACTCAACATATTAGGGCTTAAATCAACTTAAACCCAACAATAAAGTATAGCCCATACTTCAATTGAATTTAATAATAATAACATTCAAAATCCATATTTAAAGTAAGAAAAATTTTATGAAATTCTTGTGAAAGAGAGTTTGGGTCTTCTTGATTGAAAGGAACTAAGAATCAATCCCATATACCTTAACTATTAAAGAAGATTCAAGAAGAAATTTGATGAAGACAAGGGTTTTCCCTTGATTCCTAAGCTTTTTCTTCACAAGAGCATTTGAGATAGTTCTTAAGGAGAGTTCAATATAATTCTAAGTGTAAGGATGAATTTTAATGAGAAGAATAAAGAATAAGTCATTTGAATGTCTTTAGATAGCATAAAAGTCATAAAAGACCCTTAGTATAAACCATAATTATGAAAATGACATTAATGAAACAAGTAGAAAAACTGAAGTCAGGGGTCACAGGGAAGGGTATACGGACTGTGATAGGTCATATGGACTATATATATCCCTTAGTATAAACCATAATTATGAAAATGACATTAATGAAACAAGTAGAAAAACTGAAGTCAGGGGTCACAGGGAAGGGTATACGGTCTGTGATAGGTCATATGGACTATATATATTGTCCATGATCCGATACTTCAAAACTTCTTCCTGAGGAAGGTCCAAAATGGTGAACCTATACTTTGAAAAATCCAATGTAGGCACGTATACGGAAGAGCTATACAGACAATGCCAAGCGACACAGTCCGTGTACTCCTCCGTAACACTTCACTTAGAAAATTTTTCCCACAATGAAGTTCTAAGGTAGTGATCCAATACTTAGAAAATTTTCACTCTAGAACCTAGAAGAGCCTCATGGACCATGAAGCACCAAGGGTTCATGAGAGGGGCTGTAGCACTTACTTTAGGCTCAAAACTATGGAGTCTCAAGCCTAAGGCTACCATACAGTCTATGACACGGTCTGTATAGCCTCACATGAACCGTGTAGGGTCCAAGTATGGTATGCCTTGGTCCCAAACTCTATATTAAGGACCTCATACCCCACACGAGGCCAAGGTCCACTTTAAGAATGCTCCACACGGTCCATATAGAACCACACCAACCGTGAAGGCTTCTAAAAAGTGTCACATTGGTCCAAAACTTTCCTGAACCAAATTTCCAAGCTCCATTGAAGTTGTACAAAGTGCAGGTCCTTACATAATCTCTTCTATGGGAACATTTGTCCTAGAATATGCTAGAACAAGACTTGAAAGGCTCGACTTAGAGCATAAAACATTCAAATACAAGATATAATGCATATGTCATCACTTGAAAATCATAAAATCATTAAAATTCATATCAAACACATTCAAATCATTCAAAATATTTTAAAAATCAATTTTGTGCACATGTATGCATGTCATGTCATGAAACAGAAAAGTTAAAGAATTTGGACCACCTGGAAAGAAGAAAACTAATAGCATAGGCTTCAGTAGATGGAAAAGATAGGGATATCATTTTATCATCTCCAACTCTGCCTCCCATGTATCACTCTTCTCTTTATAAGGCTTTCTCTTCTGCTACATTGGGCAATGACATCTTTTCCCTACCAATTCAACTCGACGATGTGCCTAAATCTCCTTTGTATCGCCTTCTTGTTAGTGTTTTAGGGCTTTATGCTTCAATTTCAGGCAATCACTTCTGGAACTTAGTGGTGCACCTAGTGTGCTTTGCAATATAGAGTCTTACCACCTTCTTGACATGACCTAGAACCTAGGTTACTGGAACGATAGGTAATCTCCATGAATGTTCAGCGGATCACTAAGTATTTTGACGATACCACTATTCTCCGCCTTTCTATATCTTTACTCAATTTCTAAGGTTTCACCAACTATTGTCTATTTCTGCACTTTTAACCCCATTTCATATCATAACATATGCATATTTGTTAGGAAGTTGGAATTAATAGCACACTAATAGGAATGTTTCATTGCAATTTATCCTCGAAATGAGTCTAAAATATGGACTCATCAGGGATTAAGGCTCAAAAAGGGCTTCACTAAGGATTCATTTCACTGCCAAGGGGTGTCATTGTGGTCAAATTGGACTAATAGAACAAAAGAAGGAGTAAGGTCCTCTCTTAATTTGGAATTAATCAAGTCACTCCTTAAAGCAAACCAAACAAGTTCTAGATGTTGTAATACAAGCATTTCAATCAAGATAACTAATCCCCCACTTACAAAATAGCTTTGTATTCAAACAATGGCAACACAATTGCAATTTTTAGATCATCGCATATTCACGCTCAATTGCTCACATAGTCAACTCAAGATTCCCCAAATCCATTAAGGGTTTGATTTATTAAGAAGGGAGTAATTAGTGAGTACATATTGCTCGTCCATAGAACCATCTAAATCAAAGATATGGAACATAAATGATTGAATTGCAAAGGACTAGAGACACGATATTATATTCACATGCTTATCACATATGCACGGGTTTGCCAAAATTTTAATTCATGGAAATAATTTTTTAGTCATTCATCCATACGTAAAAAGAAAAAGAGAAAGAAAAACAAAAATAAATATTACTCTATTACAACACCAATTAAAATTTATTTACAACCCATAAAGTTAAACACTGTTTAAATATCCACCAATGTATGAACATCAAAATTAAATACCATTGTCTCATCAAAAATAAAAACTTATATCATCTTGAAGGATGGGAATTCCTCAAGCTCACCCCCTCCTTAACAAACAAACATTACCCTTAATTTGTAACAGATAACATAGAGAAAGCATAAGATAAAGTAGTGAGCATGAGAATCCTCCTATCTAGTCAAGCCTATTGTGGTTGTGGTACTGGTACTAGAGAAGTGGTTGTGGGGGCATCAATTCCCTACTCTACCGATGTGCTCTCAAGATCAATGTTCAGGCCTAGCAGGCTCAGGCTCACTCATAACAGATGTACCTATCATGGACTAATCTTGAACAGATGTTGCTTTCACCGCTTCCGCATTATCATTATCCACCCCATCTAGCTACTCCTGATCCCCTTAACTCTATTTCGCTCCCAATGACTTCTGAATAGTGTCTGGGGTGCTCAATTCCTAGTTCTCTTCATTGACATCACCCATAACATCTATAGTCACACCCTCATCTAGGATCGTAGCCATATCCATCTTGAGTGATGGATCTTTTAGCGCATCAATGAATGCGCTCAAATCAGTGGACCATAGGGATGCCACTTCCTTTTTCAATATATCAAGATCAGTTTTCGTAGCTGATGTTTTTGAAATTCCACAACCTTTTTTCTTAACCTCTCTTACTCTATCCTTCAAATTAGCCAACTCCTTCCCGTGGTCATCAATAATAGACTCAAGCCTATCCATCTTTATCTTATGAGCCTCCATCAACTCTGTTGTTTTGCCTCAGCCTCAACATATGGCCTCAAAGCCTTGGCTATGGTTGCCTCTACTAACTTGGCCATAGAGGATGCAACCCTAGTAGCGTGAAGATCGGTAACTTTAGTCAGGCAGCCAGTCACGAAAATAGTGGCCTTAGTTAATGGGGGTTGGTCATATATGGCCTATTACTCTATAGATGGAATAGGAGTAGAAGAGGATTGTAAAGTAGGGGATGGAGATAATATACCTACCTCAGTGCCTACCTCTGCAGCCAGACACAACGGGACATTAATCACTAGAGTTTTGTTAGCTGGCTTCTTCTTAGCCCTATCCTCTTCAACCCTAGGTACTCAGCCTCAATCTACTAGATATCAGTAGACGCCGATGGAGTCATATTTATATCAATCTTTTTGTTTCTTAGAACTCTGGCTTGCTTTCATAAAGATCTAATAAGACTTATAAAGGCAAAGAAGTTTACTCATATTTTGCCCTAGAGAGGAGCTCTGAGGCGATAAACCTAGGTTACTGGAACGATAGGTAATCTCCATGAATGTTCAGCGGATCACTAAGTATTTTGACGATACCACTATTCTCCGCCTTTCTATATCTTTACCTAACATGGCCTTGGCATGGTGAAGTGCAGATTCATTTTTGAGAAGGCATCAAGTTGTTCCCAATTAATCAAAACCAAAACCGAATTGGTATGTTCAGCTTATTTTTCTCAATAATTAATTCCTTCTTCAACCACAAGGGAGCTGAAATTCCAAGTAGCGGGGCCAACCACCCTTTGATATCTTCAAAAGTTTGGAGCCACATTAGATCTTTCAAGTATCTCCAACTTCTGAATATGTAATCCAATACATCATTAATCTCAGTCTCTCCACATGGGACTTGTAAACCTCAAACTTGTACAACACCAAGAGGTTTTTCCATAACGAGCACCCTACTTCTGGTCTTAGGAATGACTTGGCCATAGGCTTCGTAGAATTCATGCACAAATATAGGCACATATGGGTCCTATGATTTTTTAAAGCTCTAGACAAGTACTTCCAAAACTTTAGGGTATAATGTGGATAATTATTTTTCATCCTGGATTGTCTTGTTCCCTTCAACACTAAGCCGATTAAAGAATTTTAAAGTTATGGTTTCTTGAATTTTCTGCGAGGAATGTGAGATGGAGTCATATAATATCGTGGTTCTGGACTCGCTTTTATGCCTCTTCGGGCTAGACTCTACTGGCAATGGTAAAGGTCTCATGGATTTGGCTGGAACATGTTTTAGCTTAGTCATTCTTCTCAACATACTCCTACATTCTAGTGAGAAGCATTGATAAAACAATCAATTACAAGAATTGATTATATAAAAAAACATTTAGGGTAGACAGGTTAATTAGACTGTAGATCATACTTGGCAAATTGCCAAACTGATTCGACAGTCAAAAAGATCATCGCCTTTTTTAACAGATTTTAGACTTAGGGCCGCTGCTACATTTGGTGACACTCATGCTCATTCAGATGTATGATGAGTCGATTCATTAATTAAAAAGGTCACTACCAAAAGTTACAGTAGTCATTCAAGAAGATCAGGTAATTAAGGCAGAGTATGTGATAATTAGGCAAACGCCGAGTGGACTTAGGCTGTGGTGACTGCCAAGGCCCTTCATCCATTCACTCACACTTTGACAGTTTCACAGATAAGATAGATGAAAGTCACATACTAATCCACCATAACATTAATACATAAATAGCTACTGATTATCACTATCATATGGTCTTCGTGGCTACACTCAATCAAACTATGATTTACCCTTAAGAATGACGTCACCCAACATATCATAGGGCAAGCTCAATTGCTTAAATGAAATCAATGGTTACTCAGACATCACCCATAGCCTATAGGAGTAGTCAATCCAACAAGCAAGAAATTTTCAAGAACACATTCATATGATCATGGCATCGTCTCAATTGAACAAATTCAAGACTAATATAAAACATCAAATTTAGGTAATATCCATAAGAAATCCATTATTGAGCAAGAAACCCTTTATTTATGAACCTAACCCAACTCACATACACCCCAATTTTGACATTCAGAAAAGGATTCCAAAATCGACAATAAATCACTCATTCATGCAACATAGGGTTTAAGAATAAATCTAAAAGTCTTCTCATTCAAATTTCAATAAGATTTTCAAATCTTAGAGCATGATTATCATATTACAAACCCTGATCAACTTCTTAACAATGGTTTTCATTAAAAGAAATAAAAGAAGGGTCAAAAACATACCTTTTTAGTGGAGACATAATTAAATCTTCAATGATGCCTTTCGATATAAATATCTTCAAACTTTTAGTGAAAAAATTCGAAGAAAATTAAAGAGGTGGGTTTTGGAGTGCAAGCAAAGTGAAAAGGAGAGAAGATGGAAAGTGAAAGGGCCAAGGCATTTGAAAATCCTTAAGTAGGTCAGTTAGCATGCGTGTTCAACACCACCAAATTGCACTACCTAGCACGCTTGGTGCTACGCCATGTATGCTAGGGACTGCCCTTTTTTATAGCATGCGTACTTTTTCATCCACTGTGAAGTTTGGTAGAAATTACCTTCACCAATTGGTCTTGGAGATTCACCGATTTGACATTTCATACGCCAAATTCGACAACACCTCAAGTGCCATCACTTGACTCAAAAGACAGTCAAATTGATGGTCGCCAATATGACTCGATGATATATCAAGTAGTCCCACTTAACCATCCCTATCAACTTTTTACTCCCATTAAGCTATGTCAACCATGCACAATTCAACACTCATTATTCAAACTAGAAAGCAGTAAAATACTCACCTTAGGTTCCCTCCTAAGCAACGCCTTAGTAAATATTGTGGCACGACATCATTCCTCTTCACTTCAAATTATCATAAATTGGCCTATTAATGACAATACCTCAAGATCATCTCTAGATTTCAAAGCTTTGGAGATGTTATAAAAACCTCCTCATCATTCACTCTGAACTTAACATCTCCACTCTCCATATCTACCAAAGCTCGGTCGATTGCTAAGAACAACCTTCCAAAAATTATTGGCATGTCCATATCCACCTCACAATCCTAAATCACAAAATTTATAGGAAGAATGAACTTATCTACTTTTACCAAAGCATCATGTAAAATTCCTACTTGTCATTTGATAGAACAATTATTCATGAGTAGCTGCATTGTGGTCTGTGAACGGGTCTCCAAGCCTATTTCCTCAAATATGGCTAGGGCCATAAGATTTATACTTGCCACTAAATCACATAGAACTTTTCTAAATTTTGATGTTCCTATTATGTATGGAATGGAGAACGCCCCAGGATCTTCCTACTTTGCCACCAAATTTTTTGTGAAGATTACAATGTAGTTGTGAGATACTTTAATTGTCTCACAGTCAAGAGTCCTCTTCTTCATCACCAATTCTCTCATGAACATAGCATATCCTTGCATTTTAATCAAAGCTTCCACAAGTGGAAATTTATTGTAATGAATTAAACATGGAAAGGAACTTTGAAACTTAGTATCCTTCTCATTCTTCTTCAACCATTGTGGAAATGGAGGATCAACTTTAAATTGAGATCTTTTCAACCTCACCACTATATTTGAATTTTTGGGGAGAGTTTTCTTGGCCTTCACAATATTATCCCCACTCTTTTCTTACTTATTACCCTTAAGATTATTGAGAACATCATCACTTTCAACCTGAATCTCATGTTCATCATCTTCAACCACAATCACGTCTTTTTTTCTTCTACCTCTTTAAAACCTTTGTCAACAATAAGTGATGGTCTAGTGCCTTCAACCACCTTCCCACTATAAGTAGTTATGGCTAAACACTGCTGATCATTCTATTTTGGGTTAGCCACAATGTCACCAGGAAGTTCTCTTTTTGGACTTTGATTTAGATGAGCTAAAATATTCCAAAGTTGAGTCTCCAAATGTTTAACAAATATTGAATGAGATATTACAGTTTGACTTAGCTGAGAAAAAACAGATTTTATCTACTTTAGAACTTTATTATAGGCTTTAACTTACTCAAGATTTTGGAAAGCATATCCTTGGTTCAAGGATTCTCTATGTTAACCACTGGTTCAGCAGTATTCATCCTATCATGAGATGGAATGTACCAATCTCCATTCGGTTCCTCCAACCCCTAACTTGAGGTTAGTTAGTCCTTGCACGATCTCGCTATGCGGAGTTGTTACTCCAATCTTGATTCTTGGGTGGCCTTGGAAAAGCTGACCAAGAACCCACCATTTGGTTTCCTAGGTAATGAACATATTCATTATAACTACCTTCAAATGGTGCACCCTTAAACATTATACCTCCGGTAGCTCCCGAAGTATCCACACTTTTACGATTTCCTCCTATGACTTGCTTAGTTAAAAGTTTAAGCTAGGTTAACATCTTAGACATTTTTTAATTCCTTTCTTAGTCTTTATCAAGTTGCTCCTTGGTTGGATCTCTCTGACTTGAAGGTACTATGTCATCTCTTATGTACCATGCTTGGTTAATCATTGTCATGTCATCCAAGATGTTACAAGCTTCAGTGAACGATTATGTCCTTGGGCCTCTTCTCACTAACTCATTAGCTACTTCTTTGTTTGGTGCATGAAGACTCACATAAAAGTATTCCAAGAGCATATGGTCCAGAGCTCCATGGTTAGGATATTGAAGCAAGTGTTTCCAAAATCAGAGCCATGTTTCATGCAACGGCTCACCTTCTAGCTACTTGAACTTCCTAATACTTCTTCTTATTCTTATCATCTTCGAGGGAGGGGAAAATCTCTCAAGGAATACATTTTACAACTCCTCCCATGAAGTAATAGACTCAAAAGGTAGCTCTATTAGCCACCTTATTCCCTTTTCGGTGATGGAAAAAGGAAATAGTCTTAGTCGAACGGCTTTCTGACTCACTCCCCTCAAGTTGAATAGGAGAGATAATCAAAAAAGCTTCTTAAGTATTCATAAGGATCTTTGTGGCCGAGTCCTCTAAATAATCTCTTCAGTTGAAGGAGTGGCAACATAGTGCTCGTTACATTAAAATTAACTCCTCCAGCCAATAGGGGTAATCAGATAGCACCAGTGCTCCCAACCATATCCCAATTAACATCTTACATATTGTTCATGTCTCCAACATTCTCACCATGAATGCTCTTATCATCCTCCATCTTTACACCTATTTTTCAACAGAAAAAATTACAAGAAAATAGTAAAAAGTATTGTAAATACAAGAACAAAGCTCAACAATCACTTTCAATATGAACACATCGATTCCATGATAATTGTGCCATTTTTTATGTTGCTCAACTTGACTACTTAAAGGAAGAAGGGGAGGTTGTCATCAGAATAATAACGTAACTTTAGAGGTTAGGGTCGATGCCATAGGGAATCATTATTCATGGCAGAAGTGACTCATTAAACCAAGTAATTGTAGGATCTGGGGGATTGCAATAATCGAAATAAGAGTTCAGTTAAACAAGTTTTGAGTAATAATTTAAACATTAATTAATGGAAGATTTTTAGGATATGGAAATACGGGAATCAATCTACTAACTACGTCTAATACTTGACTACATGAGTTGATGCCGAGTGAATAGGCTAGGTTCTTTATAACCTATATTAGTTATGATACAAGGATTTTCCGCATGAATCGGCTAAGAAATCATACGCAGACTATCAAGGACACATTCGGCCTAAGAAGTCTCAGCAATACCCCGAATACCTTAGCCATTGAATCGATGTCTATGGACTTCAACTGAAACCCCAAGAGGTTTCAAATCATTATATCCATTCTGATAGTTCTAGCTAAGGTAACAATCATTGATCTAAAGTAAAACCACACGTTTTCAACCTTAAAATTATAGATTAAACATAGAAATGGATATAAATTCACTCAAATCAACTATAAATAAGTTAGGATATCAAAGGCCCACTAAATAAATCAAAGACTCATATCAATAGAACACTCTCAACATGGTAGTTTTAGACATACATGCTAGAAATTAAAGATTGGATACTATATATAGCAGCAGAAGTCATGGGTAATAAGATTGAGTACTAATTAGTTAATTATTATCGACCAATCTTCTCCAATTTGATACTCAAAAGCTTCAAAACCCAAACTCCCCTTGTACTCTAATAGAAAAGTCTACATATTACTACTATAGACTAATTATTCTGATATAGTATGAGAAGATGATGTATAATGTCCTTTTTAAAATTGCTTATATACTCCATGCAAATGTTTGAAAGTTTGTGCTATGAAATGTTCTTAGTCGGTCAAGGTCGACCATCGTTGAGCACTCCAGCTATGCACCAAATATGCACATGACCACTTTTATATGCATCTTTATAAGGTTTCCTTTTCTGAAATATTAGACAATGACTCTTTGCTCCACCAATCCAATTTAGTGATGCTGCAAAATATCCATCATATCGATTTCGGGTACTGCAACTTTAGGCAATCACTTGTACACTTTGGCAAATAGCCGAGTATTCTTTGCGACATCTAATCTGATCACCTTCTTGACTTGACTTGAAACCTTGGTTGCTGCATTGATAGGTGATCCCCCGAATTGTTAGGTGAATTGCTGAGTATATCATCGACACCACTTTTCACCACCTTTCAACAATTTTGCTCCATTTCAAAAATTTCACCAATTATTGTCCATTTGTGCACTTTTAATTTAATTTTCTATCATAGCACAAATTATGTGTTAGAAGTTTGAATTAATAGCACATTAAGGGTAATGTTCCCTTGCAATCTATCCCCAAAATGAATATAGAATATAGACTCGTCATCCAAGTCATTCAGGATACACTAAAGACAGCTTAGAGTCCGCACTAGAGTTATGCCCACCACAGATGCCAGTTTTTACAGTTTAAGGTTGGAGGCAGAGTGTTCCTAAGACTTTTGACCCTGAAAAGGGTCATGAAGTTTGGTAGATGGGGTAAGCTTAGCCCCATATATATTATACGTTTTGAGATCCTGAGGTAGGTCAAGCCAGTTGCATTTGAGTTAGTCTTATATTCAGCTTATTCTATTATACCCTCTGTCTTCCATGTATCGATGTTACATCGATATATTACAGATGAGCCACATGTACTTCAGTATGATCAATTTGAGTTAGATAACCATATGACATTATTGAGGTGTCAGTGACCATTCTAGCCAAGGATACTAGACAATTGCACTCTAGGATAATACCAGTGGTTATGGTCTAGTGGCAGCATCATTTGGTCAAGGTGGCTACCTAGGAGTTGACAATAGAGATGCAGGAATAGTACCCTAGTCATTTAGGCCATTAACTATGACATTATTTTAGTATCATGGATGAAAGTCTTATTATTCGGGGATGTTGTAATGACCCTCTATGTCATTTCACTATTTTTGTAGTTATTCGAATGATTTAAGGTTGTATATAGTAACCTTGTTCCGATTGTAACTTATTAGGACTGTGTTATAGTTATAGCTTGAATTGGTTGAGTATTATGTGGATTTTTGAGTTAACGAGAAGTTAAAACTGTAAAAGTGAGATTCTAATAAAGACCTAGCAAATGGCCTCGGAATGGTATTTTGTTGTTGCCATAAACTCTGGAATTGCGTAATAATTCTAAGAGCATGGTTGGCTTAAGATTTGAGGGTCCTGATCTGAATTTAAGTTAAAGGTAGCAAAATGAGTTCAATCGAAAGCTAAAAAGTTCTTTTTTGAGAAACAAAACATAGCTAAACATGCTTTGAGTGGGAATTTGATGGAGTTTCCAGCTCTAAAACATCAAAAATAGCATAAAACGACCTTTCATTAGATGACGTGGCCTTTCAAGTGTATTTTGACCCCCTCAGTTCATTTAGCTAAAATTAGCCCCGAAAGAAGTGGATCCCTCATTGAAATTTTGGTTGTACCGTTGGATCCAAAATGTTGAAATCCATGTGGTTGCATTATTTATATGTGTAAAATGGATATTAGACTAGCAGGGAATGCCCTGGAAAAGTTTTAAGAATTGCTGGTTAAAGTAGTGGGGAGCCAACCCTCTACGTTCGGGGAGAGCATGGTGCGTCCGCATTGGTTTAACACAAAAAAGGTTCACGTTCATGGTATCTTGTCTACATCTGTGCATGCATGGCATGTACCAAGGCTCATGTTCATAGCAGGCAACCCGCATTTGTAGAGGCCTTTGTGTATGGTGTTAAGACTTTAAAAGGATGGTCAGGCACAACATTGCACCCAAACTTTGAGGTACTGTAAAATTTGATTTGTAACTCTGATTTTGATTATTCAAAAGGCTATGTGACTTAGGTTTTTACAAGAAATTTCGTTGAGGTGTTGAATTCTTGTTCTAGTGCGTATTTCAAAATTTTTCTATTTTAGCTTATTTTATTCTTGAAATGTCTGAAAACATTACATCACAACATCTCAGCTAATTCTTAATGGAATTAAGTAAAACATTTCTCTAAATTGTTCTACTTTTTGAGAGGAACATTGTGGTATGTTTGGATTCTGATAATTTTGTTGTTTTGCTAAATAATTTGACTGAGAAATTTCTGTAAGAAATGTTTTTTGATAAAGAATGTGTCACGACCCAAGCCTAGAGCCTAGACATGACACGGTGAATGAGAAATCCGAAGACAACCCAAATAAGCCTCTTGATCGTAACATGCACACATCCTTGGTTGTGGAAACAAAATAAACAATAACAAGAGCCAAGTAAAAAGGGAAGTGGGACTAAGGGAACATCTTTCATAAACATGGAAATATAAGAATAGTCAAGCTTAAAAGCATACGTAAGATAACATCCAATAACACCTCTACATATAGAATGGAACCAGGGCCAAGACACTCCCCAGGCTCACCCTTATAGTAATAAGTTGTAAACATAAGATAGAGTCTCCACATAACAAGAAATAAGAAGATATTGTCCTCGGAGATGAGGACTCACCAAAGCTTGTTTCAAGGGACCGGACTAGCCATGTGAGGAGTAGGATAATCAAATGGAGCTATGGTCCCTATATGGTAATATCATGTAGGCATAAAGTATGTGTTAGTACATTTGATTATACTAAGTATGCAGGATGCAATGCAACAAAGATATAGGCCAATGTAATCAAAATGCATAAGATTTAGATAATAGATACAATCTCAATATGTCATGTATGATCAATGCTTTAAGTAAACATTCTTGTAAAACAATTACCTTGCTTGATATATAACATACATATGTGGGAGGAGACCTTAACCAACATAGACCAAGTAGCTACAACTTAGAATCCAAAGCATGACACCCTCTCCATCAGGTGGATGCGCATGACACCCCTCGGCTAGGTATGGTCAACTTGCCAAGGCAAACAAAAACATGCACATTCAAGACATGACACCCCCTCGAGTAGGTGAAACAACTACATGGATCCACTAGTGAGCAAGGGTAAAGTATCCTTTGGTGGCACATAGTTTAGAGACTAAAGAATTTGTATAAGGACCCCATGAGTTGAGCCCCCATCTAAAGTACTCAAATGGTGCTAAGTCTAATCCCAAAAAATAATTGAAATAATCACAAGTTTAATAACTTGTAAGATACAACAAATATAACATGAATAGCTCTTGAAACATGCTTGACCTCTAATGGTGAGCCTTACTTGAACATAAGAGTAGACAATCATACATAAACCTTTGCATAACAATAAATGGCTCACAAGAGGTAAAAATCTTGAAATCAGGCACAAGTTGAGACTTGTAAAATTATAGATAATTTTATGAATTAAATACATGCTTGAAAACCCTTAATGTCATGACCCAAGCCTAGGGCCTAGATGGGATCGGCGAATAGGCAACCCCAAGGAACCCCAAACAAGCCTTATAGTATATCATTACATATCCTTGGTCGCGAAAGCAATTAAAAATGACAATAAGAGATATACATAAACAAGGGGAAGTTGGACTAAGGGTAAACTTCCATATCATAACCATCAAGAAACAAGAGAGAGTCAAAGCTCATAGCATAGATACATATGATGTCCAATAACACCTCTACTGCTTAGATAATAGCGGGGGCCAAGACAGACAATCGGGCTCACCCTCAAAGTCAAATTATACCATACAAATAGAGTGTAGCAATATATAACATAAGAATATAGGCCAATATCCTCGGAATGGAGGACTCACCAACTAGCTTGAGTGGTATCGAACAAATAACCGGGCTCACCCTCAAAGTCAAATTATACCATAGAAATAGAGTGTAGCAATACATAACATAAGAATATAGGCCAATATCCCCGTAATGGAGGACTCACCAACTAGCTTGAGTGGTATCGAACTAGCCACGTGGAAGAGGAGGATGATCAAATGGTGCTCTGATTCCTACATGGTGACATCATGTAGGTATAGAGTGTACGTTAGTACATTTGAATGTACTAAGTATGTGGGATGTAATGCAACAAGTGATAGGCGTCATAGTTAAAATGCATAGAGATAAACAATAGATAGCATAGTAACAATATAGCATGTATGATTAATGCTTAACTAAGACATGCTTATATAGAACATAACATATGTGTAAGAAGAGACCATTAACTATTGGTAGATCGTCATACCCTACTACCCTTAGTGATTGAGGTACAAACCCTGTCAATAGGTTGGTGGATTATTGTACCGTACTACCCTTGGTGCCAGAGTACAAACCCCCTGATAGTTTGATGGGTAACAACCCCCAACAATGTTGGTGGATCGTTGCACTCTACCACTCTTGGTGCTAGATTACAAATCCCTCGATAGGTTGATGGGTACAAATCCCCATCAAGGTTACTTGGCGATGCAATCGCCGAGTAGGGCATGGTCACATTCGAATACTATGTAGGATAATATTATATATATACATTCTTTTCTTCATCATTTCATTATCATTTAGTCATTCAACTCATAAGACATGCATTGGACCTTCAATTCCTCAAGAAACCATAACAAAACATTTTATCAAAAACTTAGAGGGAGTGTAGTGCTAATGTAAAACCATGCAATACAAGAGTTAAATCATGCTAGAAAATTCAATGTAAAACCTTCAATAGATACTTGGTAACACCCTCAAGAAATTTACATCAAAACCCTTCACCAAATATTACAATAGACCTTGGTTTCATGACTCAAAACATAGCAAAACAGTCACAATATCATGAGTTTCAACATAGTGTGCAGTGATTTTCAAAATAAGATAGACCCAACTATAAATCAACTTTAAATCATGCAAATTAGAGTAAAAGGAAGCTTGGGTATTATGCTGGGAAGGCTTAGGCCCAAGACTTAAAAGTCTTGGACCAGAAAAAAAAATGGACCGGAAAATACACTGAGGCACTTCGTGCCCTAGACATGCCTGAACACTGTTTCTGAGCTCATTTTGAAAATTTGGATTTTTCTACGATTGCTCTAAAATTGAGATCAGACCCTTTTCCCCCTAAATTTGACCCCCTAAACAAGAATATGAAGTCAGATTTTTGATATCAAGTACGAATTTTGAGATATATGGAAATTATGATTTGGGCAGTTCCGAGGCACATTTTTGACTACTTTTTCTCGGGTCGTTACACTTAATCATCATGAAGTCACTTGACTTGTAAACCATGTAAATAACTTGAAAATTCTTGACATGATATTTTATCAAACACTTGGTGGGCACATGATACTTATTCAAATTCATGCAACTCAAAACTATAACAAAATGAGTAAATCAATTCAAAATCAACCACCAACATTGTAGTAAAACCCCAAATTAGGTATCATGAGATTCATCTCAAAAGTTCATTACAATTCATAGTTTTCATTATTCAAATCATCCATAGACTCAATAGTTAAAGATCAACTCATAGTATAAGCTTAAAATAGATATTCATGCATAATCCACAATACTTAGTAAAACCCCAACATAAATCATGCTCTTATTTCATAATAAAAGATACCAATAGGTAATACAATTCGAAATCGTGCAGTTTTTAAAAAAAGGAAGGTTGGACTCCATGGGTGAAAGGATCCCATGGATGAAACCCATATACCTAAATTTGGGATTTCTTTGAGGTAAACATAAAGGAGACTTGACGCTTGAATTGGGTTTTTGAGATCCAAAGTGAGATTGAAATCCTTGAATTTGGATGGAAATTTTGATAAAGTGTTGGAGAGGTTTTAGAGAGGGTTTTGTGAGTTATAGAGTTGAAAAATAGCTAAATACATGAGATTTCACGTTTAAATAGGCTTGGGGCTATGATGCCAATGCCCCTGGACAAGTTAGCATACTAGGGAAAATTTTGTACTGGTCTGTGCCCCAGGTGCCCCAGGTGGGGCACGGACCAGACACGCACTTCATGAAACACTAGCAAAAATTAGCGAAAATTACTTTACGCTATGGGTCCTCTAAAATTTGAGCTATACCTATTTCCCACTAAATTTTGCCACCTGATCGAGAATATGAAGTCGAATTTTCGAAATTATGCACGAATTTTAAGATATATGGAAATTATGATTTTTTGCATTCCAAAGACATATGTGGGGCGCTTCAATATCTTCCCCTTGTGAACATTCATCCCTGAATGTCAAAGAAATATACATGAGAAGAGTAATCATGAAGTTTTCATCCAGACATGAATGCAATAATTACATTTAAACATCGTTTTCAAAAAGCCTCAACATGAATATCAAAAATCATCATAAACTTGTTACCATGAACATGAATGCATGCAAAATGAATTGAGGGCTGAAACAAAGGACTTGAAACATAGATGGAACTTAGATGATTACCTTCAGTTTGAGTAAAGTAGAAAATGTATGGATATCACTTCCTCATGTCCGCTTTGGCTTCCCATATGGCACTTTCAACTTGTTGATTTCTCCATAAAAATCTTGACGGACGCAATATCTTTGTTCCTCAATCTTTTCACTTGTCTATCTAATATCTCTACTGAAACTTCCTCTAAGTCAAATTCTCTTCCACAATACCCACAACCTCCATGGGCACTATAGCACTTGGGTCACCTACACACTTTTTCAACATAGACACATGGAATACCGGATGAACCATATTCATATCCATGGGCAACTCTAATTCATAGGTCACCTTACCAATTCTCCTCAAAACTTTATAAGGACCCACAAACCTTGGGCTCAATTTACCCTTCTTTCCAAATCAGACCACACCCTTTATGGGTGAGATCTTCAAGTAAACACAATCACCAACATCAAACTCAAGATCCCTTCGCCTCACATCGGAGTAAGACTTTTATCTACTTTGGGCTGTCTTCAATATCTCCCTTATCATTATCACCTTCTCCAATGCCTATATAACCATGCACGGGTCTAACAAAGCCATCTATGCCACTTTAAATAATCCAATCGGGGATCTACAATGCCTACCATAGAGAGCTTCAAAGAGAGCCATGCTAATCTTGAATGATACCTATTGTTATAAGAAAACTCAATAAGGGGAAGATGCGCAGCCAAACTACCCTTGAACTCCAAAACACAAGCCCTAAGCATATGCTCAAGACTTTGGATAGTCCTTTCGGCATGGCCAGCCATTTGAAGATGAAAAGTCATGCTAAGCTTAACCTTGGTAGCAAGATCCCTTTGAAATGACCTCCACAAGTGTGTAGTAAATTGAGCACCACAATCTGAAATAATAGACAAGGGCACCCCATGCAATCTAACCAACTCATAAATATACAATTTGGCATAGTCTTTGACACCATAAGTGGTCTTAACCAGTAGGAAATGAGTTGATTTTGAAATTCTATCAACCAAATCCCAAATAAAGTTAAAGTGTCTCCTAGTCTTAGGCAACCTAATAACAAAATCCATGTTTACTTCTTCCCAATTCCACGTAGGAATTTCTATATCTTGGGCTAGGCCACCTGGACTTTGATGTTCAACTTTCACTTGTTAGCAATATCTCTCTTCATACCACCCCACCAATACACCTTCCTCAAGTCTTTATACATCTTTGTGAAACCGGAGTAAATAGAATAGGATTAATTATGAGCCTCTTTCAAAATCAACTCCCCAAGTCATCAACATTAGGCACACACAATCTACCTTGGTACCTAAAGGTACCATTTCCCCATTGGGAGAAAACCTCCATCTTACCATCTTTCACCAAGGTCTTCAACTCTAGCAAGTCGGGGTCAGGATTTTGTTTTCACTTCACTTCCTCAATCAAAGAAGATTTAGAACCATCAATAACTACTATACTACCATTTTCAACTTCATCCAACCTAATCCCCAACCTAGCCAACTGGTGAACTTCTCTAGCCACCTCTTTGCCACCAATATCAATATAAGCTAGGCTACCCATAGACACTCTACTTAAAGCATCAGCCACCACATTAGCTTTCCAGAGATGATAATGCACACTCATGTCATAATCCTTAAGAAGCTCTAACCACCTTTTTTGTCTCAAGTTAAGATCTTTTTGGGTAAATACATAGTGGAGACTCTTGTGGTCAGTAAATACCTCAACATGAACCCCATACAAATAATGATGCCAAATTTTCAAAGCAAACACCACGGCTGCGAGTTCAAGATCACGGGTAGGATAATTCTTCTCATACACCTTATGTTGGCTAGAGTCATATGCTATAACCTTACCATGTTGCATCAAAACACACCCCAAACTGATTCTAAAGGCATCACAATAGACCACAAATCCCTCTAACTCTTCTGGTAAAGCTAAAATAGGAGAGGAGACAACCTTATCTTTCAATGTTTAAAAACTCTTTTCATACTCATCGGTCTAAATGATCTTTTTGGTCAAATTAGTCATAGGAGAAGCAATAGATGAGAACTCATTCACAAACCTCTAGTAATAACCTACCAAACCTAGGAAACGCCTAATATCTGTCAGAGTCAAAGGTCTAGGCCAATTCTTTATCACCTCTATCTTCTTAGGATCCACCTTAATGCTATCACCCAACACCACATGCCCCAGATATGCAACTTTTTTCAACCAAAATTCACACTTTTTATATTTAGCATACAACTTCTCCTTCTCAAAATTTGCAACACCACCCTCAAATAATCCACATAATTTTCCTCACTATGGGAATAAATCAAGATATCATCAATAAAGACCACCACAAACATATTAAGGTAGGGTTTAAAGACCCTATTCATAAGATCCATAAATATACCCGGTGCAATAGTCAACACAGACGACATAATCACAAATTCAAAATGTCTATACCTAGTCTGAAAGGTCTTCTTGGGAATATCACACTCTCTCTCTCTCACTAGGTGGTACCTAGACCAAAGATCAATCTTAGAGAAGTGGCTAGCCCCTGGTAGTTGATCAAAAAGGTCACCGATTCTTGGTAGAGGATACTTGTTCTTTATGGTGACCCTATTAAGTTATCCGTAATCAATGCACATTCTAAGAGAACCATCTTTTCTCTTCACAAACAACACTGGTGCACCCCAAGGTGACTTGCTAGGCCTTATGAAACCCTTTTCAAACAAATCCTTTAATTAATCCTTCAACTCTGTCGGGGCCATACAGTAAGGGGGAATGGAGATGGGTTGAGTATCGGGAAGGAGGTCTATACCAGTATCTATTTCCCTTTTAGGAGAAACACCGGAAAGCTCACCGAGAAAGACATCAAGAAACTCATTAACCACCGGTAGAGATGGCGAATGGGTGGATTGAAATGAATTTGGATGGATTGAATATAGATTGAGCCAAAATAGATTGCATCACAATCCATCCATATAAAATATAGGTAAATATGGATTTGGTCAAATATGGTTTGGATAATAATGGTTCCAACCCACTTTATTCTCTTGAAGCCAAAAATGATTAAATCAAAGTTAGATTGTTGATGTTCAATTCCAATCACCCCAACCCTACTCCCAAATAATTATTTTTGAAAAAAGTTCTTTTTTCAATTTTTTAAATAAT
>DF359008.1:53371-72387 GCA_000787875.1 Solanum virginianum | reverse complement strand
CAAAGGTATTAGCGGTAGTTTATGACGATAGATGGTCAGATTTTAAGAAATTAATTATGGGATTAACAGAAGTAGACATGATCAATAATGGGGGATTATTTTATATTAGTCCAGATTTTCTTATTAATCTTAATGAATTTGGATCACATATAAAGATAGGAATACAAACCAAAGGTTACGAAGAAATGGCTAGTGGAAAAAATCTATTAGTATGTGTAGGATTCATAGGGAAAATGGCCTTAAATAGTAATACTAGGTTTAAATTAAAGATAGATGATGTATTAGAATTAATGGGAAATAAGGGCATAAAACTAATAAAACCGATAAAAATAGATCCAGAGGAATATGCTGGATTAGAATGAAATTTAGAAAAATTTAATAAGCCCAAAGTATACACACCTGAGACTCATTTAATGTATGAAAACAGGAAAGGAAAAATTTCTATAAGATTCACATACTATAGTTACACTAGACAAACTATATATATAGAGAGAGAGTCTTATCACATCAAATATATAAGATAATTAAAAATAAGAAATAAAAAAGTAACTTTTTATAAATAATTTTTGTTTTTGAGGTATAGATATTATTTTCCCTATATAATATAGTAGAGCAAGTGCATTTTATATCCTAAAGTCAAAAGGAGTTTTCGTAGAGATAGAAAAATTTTGTACTAGTTTGAACGCAATTTTCAAATATTCTTTCCCTAAAAAAAGAAAAGGAAAACAAAACAAAAATAAGCAAAGAACTTCTTCTTTTTTTTTAAGTAAACTAAGATAACTAATGCGATTGACTTGTGCGAAAATTAAATTAAGCAAAAAAAAAAAAAAAAGCCAGAATGAATTTTGGGCTTGACTTTGCAGCTGGCTAAGCTGGCAATCAAATTGCTTCAGACAGAACGGCAGGAACCAAATGGCTTTTCATTATTTTCTCTAATTTTTATGTGACAAATTTCCCCGCACCTTACTATTAATACTTTCTCCGTTTATTTTTAGTTATTAGTGACGAAACTCCATATTTACAATGGATTTAATATACGTCATTTTTTAATCTTGATTCATATGATATTGATAATTTTTTTTATATATTTTAAAAGATATTATAAAATTATAATTGAAGCAACTAAAGAAATATTATGAAATCGTTGAAGCAGATATGTCAATACATAATTACCTTAAAAAGATTAAATTAAAAATCTCACAAATTATTTTTTACTGACCCAACGGAAGCTGTTCAAACAAGTAGCCAATATAAATTATTTTTTAGTCTCAATTTATGTGATATCGATAGATTTTTCATATATATTTCAAAAACTATGAAGCAGCCAAAGAAATATTATGAAGCAGTTGAAATAGACACATCAATACACAACCGCTTTGAAAAGACTAAGTTAAAAAGACCGCTTATATTTGAAGTCAATTTAAGCTTGTTAGAAAAGACTAAGTTGAAACAGACTACTTGAGATGACGTTTTAACTTATATTTGAAGTCAATTTAAGCTTGTTAGAAGTAAATCCCCAGCATTACAGTATCATTTGTTTGTCATTAGTCTTCATATATCAATCACTGGCACAATTGTGGCTGTTCCTGTTATACTTTAATAAGTTGATTTAAAGACAATCTTTCCTCTCCACTTATTCATAACAGATTTTTCTTTTTTAGAAGACTTTTTCCGAACGGCATAATTGTCCAATACTACGTTTGGAAAACTGACTCCTTATGGACAAGATCCTCCTTGGTCCTTCTTTCACTAATAGTCTCACTAGTTTCTATTTCATTCAAGATGGTATTCTTTGGTCTCAAATGGTTTTATACCCATTTGATTCTAATAATACCAGGTTCGCTAATGAATGACAAAAGCAACACAATTTATTTAGGTAGATACTTGCAAGCGTTAGGTGTTATACATCAAATTGTGTAAATTTACAATAGTCAAGTGAGATAATGACGGACTATATGTTAATTAACTGGGGGCATTTTGATTTTTGCCAACTAAAGTGTAGTTTAAACTGTTCATCAAATTGATTCAAGGATCAAATTCTCATTAAAAATTTGCTAAATAAAGTGCACATCCTGGTTCTTTTTGTGGACCTTGAGGAAAACATAAAAAGAACATTGAGAAAAGTTGGGACAAACAAATATACAGAAAATTCAAGTTGCAAATCCACTTTGTTAAAATTTTTGAGTAATTTAATTTAAAGAATAGGAATGACTGCCAAATGCTGAGAGAGAAAAAGAGAAGAATGGAGTAAGAAACTGTGAAGCAGATTTCAAGTGCAACAAGAATTATTTGAGGAATTAGACAACTTACCTGTGCTTTGCGTGGTGATGGATGACTTCTCAAATTTACAAATAATCTATTAAATTTTCGAATAACCTAGTTCAATATTTTGACTATAAAAGATAATGAAAAATATATGTGTATATATAGAGAGAGATTTTTTTTTTTATTTCTCTACATGTTCCTTTTTGAGGGTAGTGTTGAGCCCGCCTTGTTCTTAATTTCTTCCTTTCAAAATTCTAAGTAATAAAGGTGGGCAAGTAAAGAAGCTTATAAACATAATAAAAATGATAAGTAAATTTTAAAAAGGATGAAAATATAACTACCACAAATCTATAAAAATACAATGAATGGGACTTTTAACTATACACAGATAACTAAAGATGGAGGGCAAAGCTATCAGCTAAACAAGAGATTTCAGCTCATGGACAGACACAATCATTTTTCACGGGTATTCTTATAGTTGAAGATAAAATTTTTATGTTTAAATGATTTTATTGATACAAAATAAAAGTTCAATGACGTTTTTAGATAATGTTTCATAGTTCAAAAACTTTTTAAGATATTAACCCCATAACAAATTCACACATTCTAAATATCTTCTTACCTTCACATTATAATCATCTATCTCACCAAAATACGAGAGGAAAAGTTGTAAAAGATATTAGGATTGTACAAAATTGTGCTACGTGTCTATTTAGCTGCAAGATTATGGACATGTATAACTAAATAGATTGAAAAGTTTAATTATGCTCTTGATTAAATTTGTAATGACAATAAATTAACATATGGTAATTAGATCCTTTCTACTATAGTAGTAAAGTAAATCGGCTACTCGAAAAATACTGAAAAAGATGTTTTACATTTTTAAATTTTGTATGCACTTAGGAACACGTAAACTCAAAATATCAATGGATAATAGTCTTGTCAGTTTCTTTGTGCTCAAGGGCCACCAAGATATGGTTTTTTAAATTTATGGGGCTGTTTAGATTGATTTAATGGCTTTCAAGTTAAAAGTGAAAAATCATACGTGGGAAGTTTCCTACTTTTGGTTTTTTATTTATTTATTTATTTTTGGCTCTTTTTCAACTTTAAAAATGTGCTCAAAAAGTAATTTTTTGATACCCAAATCTTTTCAAAATTACAAAAAGGACTTAAAAGTAAAAAATCACTAAAAATAAATTACTTCAAACACTCACTTAATTAAATTAAATAATTTCTTTTTATAATTAAAAGATATAAATTATATTTTTAAATTTATTTTTTATTTAGATAAGTGAGTTTCATATTCAACAAATTATATTAAATAAATATTAGTTGATTAAGAGTGATAAGAATAACATCAATTTACTTTCATACATAAAGTTCGAGAAAGATAATATATACACAATTTTCTTTTTACTTTGTGAAAGTATAAATATATTTGATTAAGTGCTACTTATGCATGCTCAAAATTGAAGAATATAGATGTAAAATAAAATTAAATAAGACACATTTATATATTATGTATTTAAATTTTGATGTTTGATAAGTAAATCTCAAAATATTTATATATTATTTCGCAAAATACTATGTAGAAGGGGTTAGATGGTTAAGTGGAGTTTTGAGGATGGCAAGGGTGGAATAGTTCAGGGATAGAGATCGGATGACTAGGGAGAGGGAGGAGACAATAAAGTTAAAATACTCCTTAAGCAATTTGTTTTCACTACTTTTATTAGAAAAGTCATATTTTTCATTTTAAACAACAACAACAACATAATCAGTGAAATTTCACAAGTAGGGTCTGGGGAAGGTAAAATGTACGCAGACCTTCCCACTACCTCGTAGAAGTAGAGGCGTTGTTTCATAGGAACCCTCATCTCAAAACCCATAAGCAGAAAGAACTAGATATGACAAAAAGGAAAGAGAACACAAATAGCGACTAATAAAGAATAGCACATGACAATATGTAAATATGATACAATTAACACATATAAGACAGATAATAAGAACACAAACAGAAAACACGTCCTCCACCTAACCCATGCACCCACCTAACCCTACCAATTAGCCTACTACTCTAATTCGCAACCTCCACTTCCTCCTATCTATGATCATGTCCTCTGTGAGATCAATCTTCGTCATATCATGTCTAATCACCTCACCCTAGTACTTCTTCGGTCTACCTCTACCCCTTCCTATCTAGGGTCATGTCCTCAGTGAGACTAAGTTTCGCCATATCATGTCTAATCACCTCCCCCCAGTATTTCTTCTGTCTACCTCTACCCCTCTGTGTAGCTCCTAGAACTAACCTCTCGCACCTCCTAGTAGGAGCATCGGTACTCCTTCTCTGCACATGTTCAAACCATCGCAGTCTCGCTTCCCTCATCTTATCGATCACCGGATTCACTTATAGCTTCTCCCAAATGGTCTCATTCCTAACCTTGTCACTCTTGGTGTGACCACACATCCATCGCAACATCCTCATCTCTGCAACACAAAATATCATATTGTGTGGACATGGATTTTTACAACAATATCTGAGGTAAAAGTATCCTATAATATAAAGAGAAATAAATTTAAATACCTTGTGGTATTATATTATAAATAATAACAATAATAACATGTTCAATTTAATCATATAAATAAGATATAAGGTGAATAATACATACACAAACATAGTCATAGTTTATAAAATTAAATATAAATATTTTTCGTGAAAAATAATTATTTTAAAAAAAAAAATGAGTTTCTTACTTATTTTCTAATGTTCAGTAAGTAAATAAGAAGATATTATCGTAAAAATATTTATGTATTATCTAATAAAATACTATATAGAAGAGATGAATTGAGTGAGTGTTCGAGGGTGGCAAGGAAAGGTTAGTCAAGGGGTAGGGATTGAGTGGATGTGGATAATAAACTTAAAATGTCACTTATGCAACTTGTTCTTAATTTTTGTTTCTATTAGGGAAGTCATTTTCCTTATAGAAATGTGGATAAGCAGGCAGACTGCGATCGACCTGCCTGCTTAAGCAAGTAGTTGACGATTGAAGTGTCTGGTTGAGCTACTTGATTTTTACTTTATTATTTTTATTAATTATTTCTTTAGCTACTTCAAATATATGCTTTTAAAATATTACCCTTAACAAATTATTATTTTAGTTATTTCAACTATGACTATACTATATCACTAACTACTTCAAATATATGCTTTTATAACATTACCTTTAACAAATTATTATTTTAGTTGTTTCAACTATGACTATACTATATCACTCAAATCAATTATTTAAATCATGTAAATATTAGAATTATGATAAAATAAATACAAAATGCTAAATTAGGTCTTTATTTTTAAATTTGATAAATTAAATAAAATAACATCACCACATATATTGGGACGGGGAGTAAGATACATTGTCTAAATTTTATGTAAAACGTAATATAAATTACAATAATTAATAATTTAAAATATTATCTTCAATTTAACATACTTAAAAGATATGTGAAAAAATTGTTTGAGTCTTAAGATTTTATCTATCCCATATAAAATAGGCCAGAAAAAATAACATATATTTGAAAATAACATAAAAAATATTATAAATTTTAAAAATTAATTTTACCAAATATATAAAAAATTGATTGATTCTTAAAATTTTATTAGCGACAATACAATAAAATAGAGAAAATAATATGTCTTTTATCTAATCATGAAATTTATTTAAATACCTAATAATATTTAATTATGAGCAATTATAATAATAATAATAATAATAATAATATATTCAATATAGTCATATAAATAAGATATAAGGAGAATGATATATGCACAATTATAATCATATACTTTGTAAAAGTAAATATATACTTTTAATTAATATATGATGAAAAATATTTTTTACGAAAAAATATTTTAAAAAGAATAATTTAATTTTTATTTATTTTTAATATTTGATAAATAAATAAAAATATATTATCTCAAAAGTTTACTATATTATCTAGTAAAATACTATATAAAAGGATTGAAATGGTAGAGTAAGGGTTCGTGGATGGTGGGGCTGGTTAAGGGGTAGAGATTAGGTAGATGCAAAGAAACAATAAACTTAAGATACCACGTGTGCGATTTATTTTCCCTATTTGTGATTTTTTTTTATTTAGAAGAATTTATTTTTCTGAAAAAAAAATAACTTTCAAATATTTAGTTCAAAATCTTTTTCAACATACAAAACGCATGTAATAATATTATGTGGACATCCTCCATTGTACAATACAAAATATCACATCGTGTGGATGTGAATTTTATAACAATATCCAGCCCGATAAAAGCATCGTATAATATGAAGAGGAATTAATAAATATTTTTTGAAATTAAAATTACTTTTATAATATAATAAATATAATATTTTTTTAATATAATAAAAAAATAATAATAATTAAATGTAAAGTTTTATCTTTTAATATTATAAATTAAATAAATATTATTATTAAAATTATTATTTCAAAAATATTTATGTATGATCTAGTGAAATACTAGAGATAGAATGGTTGAGTTGGGGTTTGAAGATGACAGGGATGGGATGATCAAGGAGTAAAGATTAGATGGATGTAGCGAAAATAATAAACTTAAAATACCACTTATGCAGTTTATTTTTTTCTACTTTTATGAAAAAACTAAATTCGTTAAAAATTAAAAAAATAATTTTTTTAAAAAAAATACTTTTTAAATATTTTGTCCAACAAAATATAAAATACACCAAAATATCATATTGTATGAACATGAATTTTACAACAATATCCAGGATAAAAGCATGTATAATATGAAGAGGAATTACTAAATATGTCTGGATAAAATTAGTTAGTGATCTTTTATATAATCAATAACCTTTTTTTACATACCTAGTATTATTTAATTGTGAGCAATATCAACAATAAAATAGTCAATTTAGTCATATAAATAAAATATACGGAGAAATACACACAGACAATCTCAGCCATACTATATAAAATATATGGAGAAATATACACAGACAAAAAATATATTTCTCGAAAAATAAATGAGTTTCTTATTTTTTAATGTTTGATAAGTAAAAAATATATATATTATCCTATAAATATTTATGTATTATCTAACAAAATATTAGGACTAGAATGGTCGAGTGGGGGCTCGAGGATGACGGTGATTAGAGATTTTGGGCGATCTAAACAAAAATTTATTTGTAACTCTTTTGAGATGTTGTTTGAACTTTATGCCTTTAATTAAAAGATTCATCTTTAGATAAAATCGTTTTTTCACTATTTTTTAAAAATTCTTTCTTAACTACATTTATAATATTGATATTTAAAATATATGGGAATAAAAGATTAAGTAAGGATTTCTAGCCGTGGAAACACTCCTAAATCTTCCTTATTTAATAAACTTTTTTCATAAGTTCGTAATTAAATTAAATTTTTCTGTGTAATGTTTGTTACCAGGTGAGGTATGCGCTGTGATCACGCGCAAAATACATACAACAAGACTAGTAAGGAGAAATATGCATATACAATCTTAACCTACGAACTTTGTAAAAGTAAAATATATATTTAACTAAACATATGATACCACAAAAATTATATTTCTTGAAAAATAAGTTAGTTTCTTAATTAGTTTTTAGTGTTTGGTAAGTACATTAAAAAATATCATCCAAAAATATATATGTACTATCTAGCAAAATACTAGCAATAGAGTGATTGAGTTGGGGTTCAAGAATGACAAGGATGGGACAGTTAAAGAGGTATTTTTTATACTTTTTTATTCTATCAGAAAGAGAGATATTCTTGAGCCAATAATGTAACGAAAGGATATTTCACAATTAAAAATATAATGAAGAAATATTTCTACTCCATTTCAATTAATTAGGAATACTTTGCCGCTTTCCCAACTTAAAATACTTCTTTTACAACTTATTTTTCCTAGAAATACTATCTTTTTTTTCTTGGTAAAACATATGGACCAATCAAACATAGAATAATCAAAAAATATTTTTTTAAACATTTTAAAAATATTTTTTCAACATACCAAAACACATGTAATATGGACTCCCTACATTGTACAACACAAGATATCATACTATATTGTGTGAACATGGATTTTTACAACAATATCGAGGTAAAAGCATCGTATCATATGCAGAGGAGTTGATAAATATGTCTCGATAAAGACAAAATTAACTAGCGACCTTTTTATCTAATCAATGAACTTATATAAATATCTAGTACTAGTATTTAATTGCGAGCAATGCGAATGATAATATATTCAATTAGTCTTATAAATAAAATATAAAGAGAAATATACATACGTAATCTTAGCAATACTTTGTAAAAGTAAATATATATTTAATTAAATATATGATGAAAAATATTTTTCACGAAAATAATTTTTGTAAAAATAAGTGTATTTCTTATTTATATTTTGATGGTTAATATAAATAAAAAAAGTATTCTCTAAAAAAAATATTTATAGAAATTATTATGAAGAAAAAAAATTAAGCGGGGGCTCAAGAATGATTGAGTTGCGATTTGAGGGTGGCGAGGCTAGGACGGTCAAGGGATAGGGATCGGGTGAGTGGGTGAGGAAGAGACAATAAACTTAAAAAGCCACTTATACAAAAAAAAAATTATTTTTCTTAGGAAAATCATTTCTCATTTTTCAGTACTTATTTTTTTGTAAAGAAAATACTTTTGATTGATCAAATATAAAAAGGTTAAAATAAAATTTAAAAGAAAAGGACATTTCTCAACATACCAAACATGTGTGATAGTTAATAATCTATGGACAGCCCTCCATTATTATACATACAAGACAAATACCCATATTTGTACTATATATATCAAAGTTGTTCCTGCATAGTTTGCTCAATTCTGAAAAATAAGGCATCAGCTTACCACCCTGATATTGCTATAATGTCTTCTGTGAAAGAAATTTTAGGCGAACTAGACAAGGATTCCTTCGTAACTCTTTTAAGGAAACTGATTGGCGAGTCCAAATATGTACAGAACAATCCCCCGGACCTTATCCCGGAGGAAGACAGGGTTGTCAAGCATGTTCTTGATGTCCTTATTCCTTATACGGACGATAATGGCGGCCCATTGAAAATTAGTCAAATTAGTTATAAGCCTAATAGGAGTAACTTAATTGTGGAGTACCCAGGTACTCAGCCTGAAAAAGTCTTGTCTTTTGTTGGAATGCATATGGATGTGGTCACTGCCGACCCTGATCAATGGGTATGCAAATTATACCACTTTTTATTCTACTATCATATTAAAGTTTGCTTTATTTTTATATGTGTGTTTGTTTGCTTTATTTTTATATGTGTGTTTGTGTTTGAGTGAATACAGGGAAACTTAGCTAATATATGTAACAAAGAAGTCCCATGCTGGATATATAAGTAAACATGTCTTAAAGTTTTGTGGATCTAGACCCAAAACGGATAATTACTGGATCATTACAATATTTATGTTTAAATATATTTGGTGTATTCAGGATTTTGATCCCTTTTCATTGAGCATCGAGGGTGATCAACTTCGAGGACGTGGAACTACTGATTGTTTAGGGCATGTTGCTCTTGTGACTGAGCTTCTGAAGCGATTGGCAGAGAAAAAACCAAAGTTGAAATCCTCAGTGGTCGCTGTTTTCATAGCCGGTGAAGAGAACTCATCTGAACATGGAGTTGGTGTGGATCAATTAGCCGAAGATGGATGGCTTGATAACTTAAAGGGAGGCCCTCTGTAAGTAATTGTATGCTATGCTACGACTTCAGACTTGTTTGTTGCAGAGATAATGTGAATTTATTTATTTATTCCTATGTATAGATATTGGGTTGACACAGCTGATTCACAACCATGCATTGGTACTGGTGGAATTATACCGTGGAGATTTCAGGCATTCGGAAAGCTTTTCCACAGTGGGCTGCCCAACAAGGTACTCTATTTTTTTTTTTATCGATTCACATCTTGTTGTTTATACATACAGTAAAGTTGATATTAATACTCCAATGGATAGGCTATCAATGCTCTGGAGCTTGGTATGGAAGCACTTAAAGTACTTCAGACCAACTTCTATAAAGATTATCCTCCTCATCCTAAAGAACAAGTCTATAAATTTGAAACACCATCGACCATGAAACCAACTCAGTGGTCTTGTAAGTTCTCATGTCTTACTTATGAGCTTATTATTTTCATGTGCTAAATAATTTACTCACGCAGATCCTGGGGGTGGAATCACCCAAATTCCTGGTGAGTGCAGTATTAATGGTGATGTTCGGTAAGTTTCTTTCTTTCTTCTGTTAAAGCATCCTTGTAACTAAATACAAAGATTACTTGAATGACAACATTGAAAAACTTGATACTCGAGGCCCTGTTTCAAAATATGTCCTGCCAGATGGTACAAGGGGCAGGTATGTATGCTATACCTAGAATTCTTAAAAGCTATAGCTCAAGTAACTTCTAGTTCATCTTACCAATTTTTCCTTGTAATTTTTAACTTTAATTCCCACCAGCATTGGTATAACGTTCGATGAATCTATGCCTGGATATGCTGCTAATCTTGAATCTAAGGGGTATAAAGTAATGTACAAAGCTACTGAAGAGGTGATTGGAAATGTAAAACCGTATTCTATAACAGGTTCTTTGCCACTGGTAAATGGTCTCCAGGTGTGTAACTTCTTCCAAATTTACTTATTTCTTCTTCTACAAACTTGAATTTACAATATCTTAATTCATTATTTGTTTACAGGCTGAAGGTTATGATGTTCTAGCTATTGGCTATGGTACGATTTTCATAGTTTGATTATTCTCTTTTCCCCCTTGTTAGATGTAAATTTAGTGATTTTCTGAATGAAAAGATAATATTATCCTTCGAATAGGCACTTTCTGATAATAATGAAATATTGCAGGCTTAACGGCTACATACCATGCAAACAATGAATATTGTTTGTTGTCTGACATGGCCAATGGTTACCTGGTCTTTGCGAACATCATTGCACAGTTGGAAGAATGATATGAAGTTGTTTACATCAAAATTCAGAGATTGGTCAACAGAATAAGGTTTCTGGTGGAATAAATGAGTACATCTCTTTTGTGGATGTTTCTACAATAATGTTGGTTCTATGTGATGTAATAAATGACAAGTACATCTCTTTTGTTGATCTTTCTATAATAATGTTGGTTTCCATGTGATGTAATAAATGAGAAGTACACTGTACATCTCTTTTGTTGATGTCTCTATAATAATGTTAGTCCGTATTGAATAAATATAAGTATTTGAGATGATGTTTTTACTTATATTTGGAGTCTATTTTACTTTAATTAATTGATTCCAAAACAATGTAGTAACATAATTTTTTTAGGTAGATACTTACATGCACTAGGTGTTACATTTTGATATAGTTAAGTGAATTAATGAGGTGATGATGCATTGATGTATATGTTAATTAACTATGATTTAAGTGCTGACAATATGTGTATGCATTTATGACTTGGTGCAAACATTTGATGTACACCATTTATGACTTGGTGCTAACTATGATAAGTTTTTACTTACTTATTTTCAATGATATGGACAAGGCAACCTATAATTTGTAAGTGCCTACAATAATGTATAAATGAAGTTAGTCCAAAGAAAGATTAATTGACTTGCTAATTACTAGGCTTGATTTTATTTTTATTTTTTTTGAAAAATTAAGTTCATGCCTCTTTAAAGCAAACTAGTTATATTCATATATATATTTATATATATTTGTGCCCTCAATTAATTAGAATTAATAGCTCCCTAATTAATTTACATTCAAAATTCGCACGCTGACACATATCGATGGAGTATTACAGAGGATACCAATAGGATATCAATATATCTGGGGTATCACAGAGGATACAAATAGCGAATCAATATATCGATAGAGTATCACAAAAAATGGCAACAGACTTTTTGTGATACCCTATCAGTATCATATCTTAATTGTTTCTTATTTAATTCATAAAAAAGAGTTCAATTATATATGATAAGCATAGACTATTATTACACCAATGGAATATCACCAAGGATTAAATTCACTCGTATATGATATTGGTTGACCACAACGGCAACATTTCAAAACAAGGTGAAGAGGTAGAAGAACCTTTTGGAAACCCTACATTTTCCTTCCTAAGCTAAGTGTTTATAGAGTCCTTCTTGGGCCCCCGCCTGAGTTGGGCTCGTAGATTCTATTTTGTTTTGTGATTTCGGACAATAGGCCCAAGTGAGTTGTGAACTTTTACTCTTCTTAATAAGTCAAATTAAATCACCAATTGAATTTTTTCATAGTAAAATTCAATTATCAACATGAATCCAAAACTCATTTTCATTGGTAGTCAATAAGCAATATAACATTAAAGTTATAATGAGAAATAACGACACATGCATAGTTGATACAGTAAAACTAAAATCAGATACAACATACAAATGATACATGCGTATGATTTGCAAAACATAATAATTAAGTATCGAGTAGAAACAAAGATACATGTATAATTTTCGGAGATTGTACTTGGAACTTGTGTTAGTGTTATTTTTCTCAGTGATACAGTATCTAAAGAAATTAATACAATATACATGTATAAGATTTTGATTATTTAAAAGTGTATCTAACGAAGGTAACCGTGGATTGAATATTCTTATTCCAATATAAGATTCATCCGAAGTATATAATTTCAAATTCTCTTACTCTATACCAACAAGAAAGTTATAAGTAATATGAATCTCAACGAGAGTCCGATCCTGACTCAGGATGAACGTTGACAACATGCTTAACACATGCAAGTCGGTTGGAAAATACGAGAAGTCATGTTTCCAATGACAAACGGGTATGCACAAGAACTTGCCCTTGGACGGAAACAACAACTGAAAATGATTGCTAATACTCTCGTAGGCTGAGGAGCAAAAGGAGGAATCTACCCTAGGAGAGGCTTACGTCTAATTAGCTAGTTGGTGAAGCAATAATTTACCAAGGCGATGACTAGTAGTGGGTTCGAGACAGAAGTGGAATGAACTGGGGGTTCGTGGGGTCGGATGAACCCAATAACTTTTTTCGTAAACCCTACATTTGTATTAGAAAAATATGTTTTGCTGTAATTTTCTCATCTTTAGAACCCTCAAACTCCTAATCCTGATTATACTTCTACAATTACTCTGAGAGGATGACCAGTCACACCGAAATTGAGCTAGCAATCAAGACTTTAGCCCATCCGGATGCATACTTCATGAAATGGTTTATGTATTTGCACCCTTCTTATTAAAACCTTGCTAGACTAAAACTGGTCATTCTTCTCTACGACCCGCCTTTGTTAGCTAGTCTGTCTTCCATCATTAACGTCATAATTTTACGTTATTTCTAGTTAATATTTTCGTTGTTACTCCAGCAGAATGGCTAAATAGGGTATCAGTACCCTCTTCTTCTACTTTTTTTTTCGGAGGGTTGTGGGTGGTCTTCTTTGTCTTAAACTATATAGTTTATTTAAAACAAATAGAACTTCAATACAATCATCGTAGAATATTCTGTTCATATTAATTATAATCTCGGTGGATCAATTTCATTTAATTAATCCCATATTATATATGTATACTTTGTCATGCATGACGCCACCTTCTAAAATAAATATTATACGTCACGATTTCGTTCAATATCAGTATTTGGAAACAACGACCTTCCGCTTCGATAAAACTCAATAATTTTAACATTAATTTTATATTTATATTATTTAAAAAATAGCAAATAATCTATGAAAAATCTAGTAATTTTTTTTTCTAGAATCTAAAATTTATAAATTAAAAATTGAGACTTTATATTATGAAATAAAAGAATACTGAAAAGAGTAAAAAGATAAAACGAAAGAAAAAAAAAAAAGAGAATTCACGGTAATTTTGTGCATGTCAGATACATTAAAAATTTAAACGAGGGTTATGAGTTGAAATATTTATATTTATCCATAGTAGTCACCCTATCCAGAAAATAAATTATATAATAAGATCGGATTTTTCGGTTTGACAAATAATTTTCTCATCATAAATGAAGAAAAAATATTTGACTTTGTGATAATTATAAGTATTATATATGTAAAAATGAAGTAGAAGTGATTGGAAAATGCTACGTATTCATTTATCCGTATTAGGTAGCTAGCCTTATCCACTTCAAGTAATAGTAAGAAAGCTGATTGGGTACCGACGTAAGTCTTTATTTAATTTGACAATTAGAATACAAGATTTGAATATGATATAGTTTGTTTGAAACTATTTTATTTTTTTATTTGAAATTTCTAAAGCAAATTGAAACATAGTTAGATCTCAAAATGAACCGAACACCATAAAAAACTTTTGAAAAAACAACTACCTCATAACTTAGGATTTTTTAATGCAAATTAAAAAAAAATTGAATTTTTTGGGGGCTAAGGGAGAGTTTGAGATTCCAGCTAGTATTAATTCATTATATATTATTAATTGGAGTGTCATGCTCCAACCGCCACCAGGCACAAGCAGCTCCTTTGTAATTTTAAGGGAAGCACATAGTTTAAATAAATGTATTGACGCTGAGTTGTATGTTATTCTCACTTTTTAATAGTATAAATATTTGAGAATATGTAATTGAAAGAAAAACTAAAGGAGAATAAAAAAATAAACAAATTGAAGAAGGTGAAAGTATCTTGACTAATTAATATGATTAACTATACAGGCCGGCCAAATCCATCTAATTTGGATAAGGCATATTGAAGTTGATCTAATCATATGCTAATACAGTGATGTATATTACAAAATTAGGCCATAAACACGATTTCTTTTGCCCATTTTAGTTATCATGCCTACTATTTTCTTCATGTAATTATATTTAAAAAATAAATATTTTAATTTATTATCCACTTTTTGCAACTTTAGCCGCGGCTTATATAGGTGAATCTATGAAAGACCATCATTGAAATATAACGTATAAAGACAAAGAAGAAAATCATATTTTACAATATTCACGCCCCAATCTCGTATTAGTATGATATTGTCCGGACCAAACCCTATAAATTCATTTTCCTCTCTTTTCCATCGATGTGTGAGGAGCTTGCATACCCAACAAACCTCCCCTCAAATTGTGACCACACAATCTCGTGACCTCCCCTTCAGCGATTATCGATTTCAGATCTACCACCATCATATACCGCCTCAACAACTCGCAGGACACATCGCCCGACCACTTGTAGGGATCGCGCATACCCACACCCCAACTCCGTATTATTATAATATTATTCGCTTTGGACTAAACCCTCACGGATTTATTTTTGGACACCTCCCAAAATGTCTCATAGTAATGAGTTGGATTGAACCTATTTAAATAGGTTCATTTTCCTCTCTTCCACCGATGTAAGAGGAATTTACATACCCAACAATTAGCTACTAAATTTCTCAATCATTTCCAAGATTTTTTTTTTGAATAGTCGTGAATATTACAGTAAAATATTCACCTCATTTATCATTTTCTTTGAGTATGGACAAGTAATAAACAAATGGAGTAAAAATAACTGGTCCAAACTTGTTGACAATAATTAATTATTCGTTTTCAGTTTTCACTACTCATGAAATATGAAAAGACTTTAATATGATAAAAAGAGAATAATATTAAATCGTAATAACAATTAAATTATTCTTTTACTAATATTTGTTGGAAAATATGAAAAATAAAATATAAAAAGTAAAATAGATCATAATGAGTAATTGAATGGCTTATACGTTTAGCATTTTGCATCCACATCCAATATTCGTTCGTCATTATTTTACGAAGTCAAAGAAAAAGTAGTGGACACCAATTCGAAGGACAAAAAAATGAATAAAGTAGTATATAAATATTGAGAAAGAACAAACATTGGACATTACACTTGATGGATGAAGATGTTGTATTCCAAATGTCTGATTTTTTATTGCTTTATTATAAATTGTTCGAATTAAGTAGAGATAAAAATTATAAAATCAAAGGAGAAACTAAGTCAAGAAAAAATAAAGAATTATTTCTCTCTCATTGATCTAATAGAAAAAAAATTTTGTTTTTATATTAGAAAATACTTTCTTTAGCTCTTAAAGGGTTGAGTAGAGGAGATCCCCTCGCTTCGTTACTCGATCAACTCGCCTTCAACAACAATTTCGATAAAAAATATGTTTATTCTAAATAGATGAGTCTATTTAGAACAGGTGTCTTCGCACCTATTGATGAAAAATATCTATTGCAGAAAAACAGACAGAAATCAAAATATTTTTTTTCATCTTCTCTTGCATAAAAGTTTTTGCAGAAAAACAGACAAAAATCAAAACATTTTTTGTCATCTTCTTTTGCATAAAAGTTTTTACAGAAAAACAGACAAAAATCAAAACATTTTTTTTCATCTTCTTTTGCATAATAGTTTTTGCAAAAAAATAGACAGAAATCAAAACATTTTTTTTCATCTTCTTTTGCATAAAAATTTTTCCAAACAAAATAAGTATCGTGTGATATACACAATAACAAAATAAGTAAGTATCGTGTGATATACACAATTTATTGAGCTCATTGAAGTTCTGCAATTTTGATTGTCAGTATTGTACAACAGTTATCCATTCTACCTTGGGAGGAATCAATCCAAACGTTGGACAATTACGAGGATATTAAATTCTTTAAAAAACACAGTTTTTTGTTGACTTGGGTCAAAACTTTTCGATCATTATTTTTTTTTCTGCTTGTTTCTATTTTTTATGTTTGTTTCTATTTTTATCTTGATATCAGGGATAACATAAATTAATTACTTAATTTGCTTTTGGATGAAGCGAAAGTTTAATACTTTTATGCATTTTTTATTTATTGATTTTGAATTTGTGCAATTTTAATACTGGAGAATAAAGATAAAGGTGGTTTGCCTAGCTGGAGCATTCAAGGAGTGACGTGGACGCCAACTCTTCTCTATAATTCTACAAAGAGACAAAATATATAAAAAATAAACTATTTACAGATAAATTTTATAGTTAAATAATGAACATAAATTATTTACAGATAAATTTAATAGTTAAATAATAAAAATTAATCGCTTATTCTATTTAACGACGGATTATCAAACCTTCTATCAGTTATGAGGGATTTAACGATGAAGTTCACAATTGATTTTAGGTTTTTTTTTTCTTTTATCATAAATAATTAATTATATAAATTCAAAAAAATTAATTAAATCCAAAACAACTAGGGCATGTCAAAGTTTGGCGAGGATGATCTCTTTTTATTTATTTTATTATATTTAATAAAAGAAAAAGAAACGTAGCATAATATTGAGTTAGGTAGACTCTACATGCATGTGTATTTAGATTCAAATTAGGTGATCACGTAATAAAAGAGAGCATAAAAAATTAAAAGTTATAAATATATATCTATTATTTATTAAATGTAATAATATTTTTTTATATAAATGTATACTCTATATCAAATTTATGAATTCAATTGAATCCATATGAACAATGATACATCCGCCTTAAATAATTGAGCGTACTTATTAATATTTGTGATCGATGACGTTTGATTAGTGAATATCTATCTTAGTTTATGCATTTACTTGCATTGAGTTATGAGCTTCTTGTTTTAGAGTAATTTTGTGAAGGATGGGCGTTACGCAGGTATTAAATTTTTTATAAATAATTTGACAGTTGATTTGGAGGTTAGTTATGAAAATATAAATTAAAAAAATTAATATAATATTTTGATTTGTAATTTAAAAGCTCATATAACTAGAATATATATAAATCATGAGAAATTTTATGTATTATTTTATATATAGTAAAAAAGTTGAATAATTAATATGTACTCATAATTAATATCTACATAAAATAATGAATAAATTATCTTAAAACTAACATACATATAATTTTAATCAACTACCAAATAATTTCCACTCTTACAACTAACATATATATAACTTTAATTAGCGACCAAACAATCCCCGTAGGCCGTATGATATATAATAGGAAAACTATATAAATTGGGTCCTCTGGGAAAGCATTTACTCAATTGAATCCAACCTAAAATATTTATTCGTTTGACTCACTTTTTTTCATTCTTATTTTGTGTAGGATATTCGAGTCAGGTCAATATCACTATTATAAATTAATCGTCTGTGATATTTTATCGATATATTGATGTCATATCATATCGGTATCATATAAGATTAACCTTAATCTTATTTGATACTCTATTTGTATATTGCTACCTTGTTGGCATCATATAGGATTAGGCTCCTTTTTATTATTTAAAGAAATAATTAAGAGAAAATTATTAAAGTTACCATCTTATTTATTAAATTTTAAACTCTGATAGTATCTATATACTCTAATAGTATCAAACTATAATTGAACAGTATTTTCACTGAAACACTGCATGTTCCTCCTTGATTCAATCAGAATATATATACTTTAATGGTATCAAGAAATAAATGAGTAGTGTTTTCATTTAATCATTGTTCTTCATTCTTCATACCATAAGAGTATATATAGTTTGTGATATCAAGACGTAATAGAGCATTTTTTTTTTCCTTGATGCCTATCGAATTTTATATATTCTAATGGTATCAAGAAGTAACTGAGTAATGTTTTTACCAAATTATCAATTATTTCTCTTTGATACTATCAATATATATATATACTCTGATAGTATATACTCTAACAGTATCAAGTAGTTTCAATGAAGTTCTTTATACGATCA